>KL265377.1:42244-62342 GCA_000699545.1 Podiceps cristatus
GGTCCATGTAAAGCCAAGTCTTGAATACTTGGATTTGAACATGAAATAGTATGAGTAATACTATAAGTAGAGTCATCATTACTTTAGTGAAGCCACATGAAAAATTAGAAAAAAAGACACTCCAAAGAGGCAATGACTCAATCGGCCCTATAGGAAACAGCAAACCTGGCCCCAGGACCTGTAAAGCAGAGAAGTATTTGGGCACTCATTCCACTTCAGATCCTAATAAGGCAGCCTATACATCCTGGAAACTACATTTACAGATTTCATACAGAAAAGTCTAGCCTTGAAAGTAATTTTTCTTTAGGGTTTGCTCTCTCCCCGCCCCCCCAAAAAAAAACCCCCCCACCCCGGTGATGTTATTACCACTTGTATTTCTGCTGCAGGAAGGTATTACCTACAGCTGCAAACTAATCTAAACTCAAACTTTCTGGGTCATCAGAAACATGATGGACAAAACGCTCTCTGCAGCTCCTTAATCCATAAAATAACTATGTTAAATTATTAACACAGTGTCAAAAATCATTCTCTGCCCCTTCTTTGCAAGTTCATCATTCTTTTTAAACATCATTTCACAAACATTTCATTGTATAAACACATAGCAGGCCAAAGCTTAACATGAATGGGTTTGAGCTAGTAAACATTGGAGGAAAAAATACCTAAAAGAATTGGGAATCTGTGATAGTATCAAAGACTTCACTGATGGGGTAGTTATTTCGCTGTGCTGGTAAAGTAGCATCTGGCAATGAAGGTCTTGAAATTTTGAGCTGTACACACAGAAGTGCCATGGCAAAAAGCAGGAAGGCAACAGTGCTCCATTATAGATTTCTTTAGATGTTTAAAACTAGTCCAGGAAAAAAACAACCAAACAAACAAAAACCAAAAAACCAACAGGCTGTAGGACTGTACCAGATTCGCACAGAACAGAGTATTGGACCAAAGAGATCGCTGCTCTCCCTCACTTCACCCATCCTTGGATATAAAGGGAACTCACTTTTTCATTTTCTCCCAGCTTAAAATCATACCAATTGCGTTTCATTTAATGAATGAGCAGTGTGCAAGAGCTCATTACTTTGGGGATCCTGGTGAGAAAGACTGTTGTTCTGAAGCATTATCCTGGCTGTTTATACAAATTTCACACAGGAAAGTTGTAGTAAGCTGATAAACACCTTCTTATATATTACAAAGGGTCTGATCAAGAGAAATACGTATCTTTACATTCTACATTATTGCGTATACAAAAGGTGGAAGCAGTTAAAAAGGTAACACTTCCCATGTTTATTTACACCTGTATTCTTGCGTACACAAATGGTGGAAGTCATTGTTCAAAAACCAGTATTTCTCAGCTGGTTACCTCACTTATTTCCTCTTTTCAGTAAAACAGTGGAACCATGAGCAATGCCCTATTTCACTTTCTAAATACTTCTAGTAAAAGTGATTCTTTCATGGCCACCACTGTATCACCAAGCCCTGGGAAGGTTCAGTATTATTCTAATCCTTGTTTCTGTGGTGTATCAAAGAGATACCTTAGATGGTGTTGAACACAGCCTTGAATACATAGTACTTCCTATGGAAACTTCAGGATGACATTGCTATTTGAAATTAGGATGGCGTGCAATGAAGTCCAAAGCTGAAACGCTTCATTTCCTGGTGTTAGTCAGTGGAAGGTCCTCACCAACCCTCAACCCCTTTACATTCCTCCCCACAACCCTTTAGCATTGGCTGGCATCTTCCCGCTCCGGCTCCCCACTCCGCCATCTCCCCTTCAACAACAGACAACCTGGAATACACTTATAAAGAAATAATTTGTCTCAGGCTTTCTTCAGCAGCCCGCCTGGGGGGTGCTTCATCCTGTGGGCCCACACGACTTTCATTAAGGACCTGACTCTGGAATTACTGACACTGATGGTTTCTCTGTGGAAAAACCCAGCAAAGCAGGAGGCCTCTGAATAAACCAGTACCTCCTCACTGCTCGCACCTTGATAAGTGAAATTTCAGGCATGAGAAAGCGAGTGCAGCAGTAACAGCAAGGTGCCAAGGGCTGCTGAAGCCCCGGGTTTTGTACCTTGGCCAGCCCACGAGGCGGCATGCGGCTTCTCATCTTTCTCTTTCTCTCCATTCGCATGCAGGGAAGATGAAGGTACAAATGAATACTAGGAAGGAGCTTATGTTCATCTGCTGACCCTTAGATCAAAAAGGCCATATTAGAACAAGGTAATTGCAATTAAATGTAGCCCAAGGTTGCAGGATACATGGGGGGTAAGTTTTAACCTTAGTGCTTTTGGTAAAAAACAGACTCACTCATTGACATTCTTCCCATCCGCACTCCCTTCCTGAAGAGTCAATAAACTCAGCTGTGGTTATTCAAGTGCACTGTAAAATAGCCACTACAGCCCAGTGCAGCAGAAGCTACACCACCCTGGGCAGGAAGCAATCCCCATGGTACCTTTCCCTTCACCGAGAGCAATGTTGCAAAGAAAATTTTATGTTTGCAAAATGCTTGGAGATGTTTGAAACAAATGTGTTAAAGATTTGCAAACCATTTACCTGGAGCCAACAGTTATAAAAGCCTGGGCATATTACTATAGCTTTCTAAATAAAAGTCGAAAACAAGATTATTTTTTTTAATTGCAAGGAGCACAAAACCAAGCACGGTGCAGCCATCTCCTCCTTAATCTCACACCTTGAAAATCAGCTATTATACAAAGAAAGGGGCTAAGCGCTTGCATGTTGCTGGAAGAAATAAAAATATATTACAGTTATAAATGGTTAAAAATAGAGGTTTAATACAGAAAACACAGGCAGAGTTTTCTCTGTCATCCAACAGCATGCATCACTAGCATGGCAAATATATTCATGGTAGTCCTGGAACTGAAAACGTCTGGGCTGTGCTCTGACTCACCGTGCCTTTGCAGAAGCAGGGATTACGATTATCTGCTCACATAAAACCATTGTGGTGGGTCTGTTCCAGCCTGAACCTCTGCTCCACCAGACTGAGGTTTATGGAAATTACTTACCTGCCTCATCACTTGCATTAGGAAGCTGGAGAGAAAATGTAGTGTGATAGCTGCCAGACTGCTTATCATCATCTTTCTTTGTTGCTACTACATTATTAGGTCCTCGGGGTATATCCACAAATGCTGGAAATTCAGAGAGAAAGACACGTTGCAAAGGGTATTTACTACCCAAATAGCCTTTGTTTGTTCTCTTTTTATTAATTACATTCTTTTCTTTTAAGTCTGCACTCAAGTTTGAACTGAGTGGAGTCTCGTTTTCTCCTAGGAGCTTGCTTTGAAATATCTCCTCTATTGGCTCTCCATTAGCTATGCCATCTACTCCATCTGCTGTTAATCTAGCCGAACTACAATTTATATTGAAGGACAACGCTGATCTATGAATTTTTTGGCATTTAGTTCGAGGTTGGTCAATGCACACATTGAGCGACTTGTCTAAATAATAGATGGTATTTGGACACTGCTGAGAAACCTGAAGGTGCACACATGAGAGGAATGAAGGTGGTACTTTCTCTCTCCCATCACTGCTTTGAAGACCTACACCGTTCTCCTTGTTTCCAGGGTCAAAAAGCCACTTCCATTGCTCTTCACCTAATCGTGAGCAAAATTCAGGAGTCTTTAATGAAGAGGCATTTTTGTTTGAGTGGCCTGGCAGAGGCCAGCGATGGAGAGCAGCAGGGACTTTGCTCGAGGTGGGGGACACGGCATTGGGCTCTTGCATAGCCCCAGGTCCACAGACTGGGTTGCTGGAGCCCACAGCAACACGCCTGGCCGTAACAGTTATGGAGGCAAACCCTTTCTGCTGGTTCTGACACTGTTTTTCCTCTGCGATGGGAGAGTCCAATGGAGACATGGTGTCATCTAAAGATGCCTGGATTTCTAATCTGCTGGGAAGTACCGTAAACACTCTGCTGATGTTGACTGAACCACAGTTAGCCAAAGATTGCTTCCTGTGATAGGCACTGGGCTGGGCGATCACAGACTGCATAGGCAAAGCGGGCCAATTTTCTTTTGATTTCTTCTCATCAATCATCTGGGAAATGACTATTGGCGAAATCGATGTTGTATTTTGTGATGACAGGGATTCCTGCAAATGAAAAGGTTCAAATTATCAACATACTCTTTCATAATACATGTAACTGTTTCTCATCTACCATCTATTACACCAGGCAGTTTTGTTGAAGATTTCTTGTTAATGTCCTATTCATATTAACTTTTTTGTCATTTAAAAACACACGCTCGTGAAACCAGCTCTGAATTGTCTAGAAGACGTCAATGAAAACTTTATCACTCTCGTGCCAAAAAATATAAAAATTAAAAGTGTCTATTCTATACTATTATTTTCAGTATTTAACCCATCATTGCATTTGGGATTTGCGGCTGCCATGTTTGTTTAAAAATGGAAATGCCAAAGGCAATTACCAGTTTCAGACTCTAAACTGTTCTTTCATGATGGTCTGATGGAATTTAAAATGCATTTATATATATTATGGATCATTAGCCCAAAGGACCACATGTGCAGAGGACGTGTGGGCACCAGGGCCATAACAACTCTACCACCTCACCAGTTATAGGCATGGAAAAGCTTCTCCATGATCCCTCCCACAAAAGTGACGTAATTACCTATAAGGGCTCCAGACACTATTATAATTCGTTAATTCCTTCTTGCTTATGATTGTTTGGTGGCACCCATCAATGATGTAAAACCACATATGTCCAAAATTGATTGACAGTGGCCCAGATTCATTTTTCCAACCACGACAGTAAACATCTATCTAGACAGATCATACATTACTTCACTCGATGTGACAAAGGCGGTGTTTTTATGCTAAAGCTATCCGACAAGGAGTAAACCTAAGTTTAAAATCTCCTGCTATTATTATCCGCACGACTGGTCACATAAGTCACATGCAATAAAGCATCTGGCCTAATCTCATTGCTGCTGTAAATTGACTGATTAGATTGCTCCTGCCCTGTGTTCCTAGATCTCCCGATCCTAATAGAAAAAAACCCCACTGAATTGGCATGCAGCATCTCAGGATTAGCTTCATAATGAAAGCTCATCCAGGTTTGTCCGGGGTTTAGGGGCCTTTTGCTGGCTGTGCTGCTCCTGCTTGTTATGAATTCATCACAGTCATATCTGGGCATCTATCATCTGATAATCAATGCCAGTACTTGACAAGTCTTTCATAAAACATAAGTTTTTCTTCCACAAGGAAGACTATGAGAGCAACAGAAGTTGTGACCTCCCGGGTACCATGGTCATCCTTTTCAGGGCTTGGGTGCCAGAGCCGGGACACTGCACCAAAGCCCATGGGGAAAACCATCCCTGTGCTCCTGTTCTCCATGCACGGAAGCAACACAGAAAAATGGGCTCCTTTGTAACTCTTGGGAAAGCTGATTTGGGAACCCAAATAGATAGAGGTAGATCAAGAGTTTATTAACGAGGTGACATGCCAAGTAAATTTTATCAACTCTTTAAACCAGCTGCCTGTGGTTTTGACAATTCAATAATTTCACAGCTCCAGGGAAAGCATTTTCTTCCTTCTTTGTTTTTTTCATGGTTTGTAACAACATTTGCCTCATATTTTCTGCACTGCATTGACTTTTACCTACAGGTTTAAGACCTCTGCATGCCTTCCAAAACTGTCGACTTCCCCAAGGTTTATACAGGGCACCAAAGAAAAGTGTTACTTGAAATACTTTATTTTGGATGCATCTCTCATGCTCCAGTAGTTCACTTGACATTTATTTCTTTTGTTAAGGGCTGCACAGATGGAGACATCATGCAAGAGTCTAAAGGCATGTCAAAAATACTCCTGATTAGCTTCAAACTCATGCACCAATATTTTAAATAATTTGCTTTTCCTTTTTTCTGCTTAAGTATTTGTATTATTCCCTCCTCCCAGTCTTTGGCTAAGAAATGGATCTTTAAGGTTTGACCAGCTGATCCTATGTTTGTTGGAAGCTTTCAAGCTTCACTGCATCTTGTGAAAAAATATGCACTTACACAAAGTAATCGTGGTGAACTGAAAACCTCAGGCTCTATCCTGAGAACATCTGAGACAGAGTGTACTGATATTTGGGATACCACTTGATTTAGTCTCCTGGGGTGTTTTTAACAACTTCCCCCCCCAAAAAAACCATGCAATTTCCCCCTGCCCTCACCAAGAGCACACAGAATCATGACATTTAGCCATCATTTTATTTGGCTTTGCTGCTGTCGAAGCTAAGCCTAGCTAAACAAATCCAAGTCCAAATACACTGCTCAGCAACCAGCTATTGTTTTTTAAACCTGAATGCATTCTGCTGACTGCTCTCTAAACATAATTTGTTTATTTTACCTTGGTAGAGCTTGATTTTCTCTCCACAGCACTCTCCCGCTGAAGGCCTGTGCATGTCCTCTGACCATCAGTGCCCCATTGCTTTTGCGTCACTTGGGGGGAAAAAAAAAAAAGCAGAGAAAGTACCATTATTTTTAGTGTCTTGGGTGGAGACGAGTTAGAAAATGTGGTTTTAAATGGAGGGCAATCAGGAGGGGAAGAGCTACTGTAAGTGATCTGATTGCCCTGAGATCTGGTTATCGGAGGGATCCTATTTCTCCCTCTTCCCAGAGAAGCACTTAAAGCACCCCTAGAACCCTGTTGCAAAGATGTGTCTGTGGCCAGTCTCACAATGTGCTCAGGGCTGATCCAAAGCTTGAATATCTCTGCTTTTGATTTCTGTGGCTTCAGGCATGATTGCGGAGGAACTGGGGAAGACGGGAAATGCAGAATTCAACAAATGTCTCTTCTGTGTACTCTGCAAAACTGGGAGCACAAATGAGCACATTAATGGGTTGGATGCTATGAGTTTGATCTCATTTGAACTAAGTCACCTTCACATTTAAAGAATTACAGTAATTTTAAATCATATTCACAAATTCTATTACATCATGACTTCTCTAGTTCAGTGATAACTCTCACATCAGTACATCAGTCTCTGATTTTGTCATCTTTTGTTCCCTGTCAGCACTAGCCTGGCTGCAGCTTTTTACACAGAGCTAATTTCCATGTTACACGGAGTCTGGGCTATTACAATGGTGCATTACGTTTGCTGTCAATAGTTTTGCCAGAAATTACGTTACTTTCTATTTTGTAATAAGCATCCAAAATTAATTTCCAAAAATTCTCTATTCGGACTAAAATCTCTTGACATTACTGGCTGTTGCTTTATAGCAACAAGTCACACCACTGGTAAGAGATTGTTTTTTTTCTTTCACTTAGGCAGCCTGCCACAGAAGTTGATAACTTTTTACTAAGCAGCATTTCAGTTGACATGTAACATTATTAACAAAAGAATATAAATCAGCTCCACTTTAAAAAGTGTTCATTGAAGTACATCCTCCGTCACAGGCTTCATGGCTTCATCTCCTTGGGTGCAGCGAACGAGTGGAAGGGGAAGAGGGGGAAGGTATCAGGTCTGTCCCCCATCGAGAGATCTCCTTGAGTCCTACCATGGAACAGCAATCACAAAACACTAAGAGGATGTTTGATGAACCTTCTGCTTTAATAAAGTGTACTACAGTATACTTTAATTCTTTACTAGCGCAGCTCCAGGATGCCAATGCCACTATGTATATTCATAACCGGCATGAAAGAAAGGGGTTTGCTTTTGTCATTAAGCAACAGAAAGTCCTGAGCAACAGACAAAACAGCTGGACTCATTAGCCACAGTATGGGAAAAAAAAAATAAATCCAGAAAATAGTTGGAGCAGAGGGCCCACTACAGATTTTTTGGCAAAGAAATAATGTGCAGTTTCAATCAGTGAAAGTGCAATGAACCTGATCTAGCACTGGGTCATGGTAACTGCTGGCACAAATCATGGGCGAGACGCCCTTGGAGCCTGATCCTCACCTTGTCATGGTACACAGAGAGAAGAAGGTGCTGCACTTTCAAGGAAGGACAAAATCCACCTGTGCCCAGAAGCAGTGGGATAGGTGTAACTGCTGGGTGAGCCCTATGGAAAGGTTATGTTCAGTGTCTTGGTACTCTGGCGAATTACATGTGAGTACTTTCACAATGAAGAGCTGCTGCATATCCTGTCTTATTTACTTTTTAAAACAACAAAACAGGGAGTAACTTGCAGAGAAGGACAAAGAAGAAATTCTGGGATTGAGTTAAGGAAAGACTTCAAAAAAACCAAAAAGTTTGATTAAAAAAAAATTATGTAATTAAAGCAACATCTTCACATAAGTTATGAATATTTTCTTCGATGCTTTACAGTAAGAAAACCAAGTTGTCTCGAATCAAGCTGCAGAGCAACAGGAGAATGTCAACTTGTGAATGTCAACCAGTGCGCAAGGAAATCCAGAAGGCTGGCCGGAGATAAATAAGATCCAGACAGGCATGTTTTGCCAGATGGCCTTTCATGAATTTCATTCAAATCTATTTTCAGCACATGAGAAAGATGGAGTACTACAGGGTCAAACAAGAACAAGTTGTCAAAATCCACACAGTAGATTACATAGAATATGTAAGTTATTCTTATCAAAGTAACCTCCTGTGATAAGCAATAATCTGGAGGTAGGACCTTCCAATTTCATACAGATCCTTTGGAACAGATTTGTTAATTCTTTCTTGTTTGATTCTAAAAAGTAGCTCCTTCTGGACCAGAAGAGATAGGAAGACACGAGGTGGGAAGAAGAGGAGGAGGAAATATTTATTTTCTTTGCTAAATCATCCAGAGTAGAGTTTTGCTTTGCATTTTGTCTGTATCCTGTGCAATGACGTATTACTATGAGAATCCTGCTGTTGGAAAACACTCAAACTTTTGGCAAGCCATTTGATCTAGTTGCCGAGATAGATTAAATGGCATTGGTGGCAAAAGCTCTGGTATATTTCATGATAGTATTAAATCTAATCTTGGAAGCTTCACATTTGTTAATTCATGTCAACAGAACAAGTGAAAAAAAAAAAAAAATCCCAAGCCAAAAAGTCCAAACTTTTAAAAAGAGCTTGAATCTGTGTTTGAAATGAAGACGCTTCAGGAAGCACAAGGGTTTAGCTCAGATGTGTCACATAGAGCGTTTTCATCCAAATTATCAATGCTGACAAAACGCATTGCACTGTAACTCTTGTTACACAACGAAATGCAAAGTTCAGTTTTTCCCTGGTGCGAAAGCATGAAAGAAATGGCATTTCAAGTACTTTCCATCTCTGTAGGGAGTATGAGAAACTTATTTCTATCCGAGTTGAAATCCCGAAGATTTGTTTAACCTCCCCAGACCTTCCCTTCCCACTGTGACCCACCTCTCCATCTTGCAAACGGGAGATACGATGAGGAATAGAGGAACAGTTGCTGGCATATGAACTTTGTCCTATTACATCTTCACTCTCTCTATTTTTTTCCCCACAAATACTGTTTGTTGAACCAAATGATACGCTCCTTGGCAAGGCATCTGGACATCCGGCTATAGACCAGGGTTTTCCTAATTACAGAGTGCAGCTGGAACCGATTCTCCCAGTCTCGAGTGCCTGAATGTCTGCCTCGGGCCAACTGGCAGACGGCTCAGATAATGATTCAGAAAAGATGTACTTGTAAATCAGCTTGCTAAAACACAGATAGATTGCAAAGGTGAGGGTGCTGGTGAAAAATAGTGTACGGCAAATATTTGGCATGCACAGGACAGCCCAGTTTGTAGCCAGCTGAGGTTTAGTACAGAACTTGAGACGCATGTGAAAACAGCCCACAGATAATGTTATTCTGCCAGCATTTACGGTCTTTTCTAGGCAGATACAGACTGCCATGATGTGGGGGGATGTTTGGTGACACCCAGAGTGACACTGGGCAGAGCTAGAATGACTTGAGACCATGGGCCCTGGCCTCACCTCCAGTTTTTGTCATGAAAGTTGCTTATTTCAGTCATTTACTGTTCATATGCTGACAAATTTCAAATCCATGTCAGCACTTCTGATCTCCTCTGCTCTGCTCCAAGCCCTACTCTGCACTGACCAGGCCTGCCATCCTCTCTGAGCCACCAACATCACCTCAAAACAAACTCCTCTGGAGGCTCCAGGAACCTTCAGTGCTTCCCTCAAAACACCATAAAATAGCATCGCAGAACACACACACTGGTATGAAAAGGGGAAAACTCCACTTCACCAAAAAATTATCTTTTTTGTTGATCCTTAGCCCTCCAAGGAGAGTCAGGCTCCCTCCCAGGTCCATGGCAGCACTGTTGATTACCCCAAAATGCTCAAATTCCCCATGTGGGACCTGGGAGCTAAAAGACATCGATGGTTTGGCTGCAGGGTCAGGCATCAGAGCAATCACTCAGCTAATACAATGTCTTTGGCTTTACTTAAAACTTTTTTCCAAGCCTTTTTCTCCTTCTATGCATTATTCCTACTGTAAGTTATCAGCAAATAAACTGTATCATTAAAATCAACTCAGAGGAATTCATTTATACTTTATTCTGTTCCAAACATTAGATTTGTTTAAATTTTCTTGTGACTTATTTAGTTCAAATACCTGAGGAAACCTTGAGGAAGAGTGTCACCATTAAAGATTCACCAAGCTCCCTCTCAGTAAGGGTTGGGAGAGATCATAATTCACTTTTTCAGATCTGAAGTGAGTCATCCAGAAAAGCCATCCAGACATTACAGATACATCTACGATGAAATCCAAGTCAGAATGAACGCCAGAACCAAATGCACGTCTTCTGGTCTTCCTCATGTGTCGTAAAGAAAGAATATCATAAAATTGCAGAGAGTATTGTTATCTAAAATAAAACGGAACAATGAAGCTAAAGTTCACGTGCCCAGTACTAAAAGTAGAGACAGACAAATGCTGAAAATCCCACCTTATATCAAAGTCTTTGCTAATATTAAATTGATTTAAAGGGAACCTACAGATGAATGTTTTGTTTGCTTGCTAGTGGAGAGAGTGATACATCTCCAGAAAGCTTTGGCACATGCATGGTCATCCTTCAAGGATGTTACCTTGAGCCTTCAGAAGTGATGTTAAGTCCGTGGAAGAGGTGAGGTGGTGGGTTGCCAATGGTCTGAAGGCAGCATCCGGGTGAGGACAGGGCACAGGCCGGGCAGGAAGGCAGCCCCATAGCCACAAGTGAATTCTACTTTTTTACAATCTTGTAAAAATGCACCTGATTTTTGTCTTTGCAGGATTTGACATTCAGCTACCCTCATGTAAGAAGAGACAGCAGTTTTCACTAAGATACTTAAGGAGCACACGAAGTCATCCTGATAGCTCGCACACAGCTAGAAACCACGCTGCACTTACCCTTCAAGAGAGGATGACAGAGGGAGAGTACATCAGTCCTGTTAAAGCATCTTTGTTGAATCTATAAGTCGCATGCACCTACTTACAATGGGGGTCAAAGAGCAATATAGATTTAAAGGGGAAGAAAGCCACGGTCAACTCTTTTCTTGAAATTGTTCTTGTTGTGAAAAAAAAAAGCCAAACCAATACAAACAAGTACTTTGCCACCAAAGAAGGTACTTGAACACAGCTGCACAAAGATGACAGCATTTTAAGGCAGCTTTGTCGGGAAGATTTTCGACTCAGTGTAAGCAAAACAGCCTGAAATCATTTCAGGCCAAACAGGATTCATTATGTAAACAAAATAGAAAAATATTTTTTTAAGATGTCAGGATGGATTTTCTTCTATTACAAGTAGCATCATGAGATTTGTTAACTGAATTATCTTTCCCTGCTTGCACACCTTGAAGCTGTAGCTGGCTGCCTGCAGAGATGATTACAGGATCTGCCACGGAACGGACAAATGAGTTCTGGTCTGCTATCAAAAAGCCAGAAGTCATAAATCTCTCATTATCCATGCCATTAGAAGCAAGGTGCTCATCAGGGGGCTAGAAAGAGCACAGGAATTATATCTTGAAACTCACGCACAAGAGAAAAAATATTGTGTTTTCATTATGCGTTGCTATTATTCTTTATCTTCACTTAATAAAATAAAGTGGGAAAAGACCCCCAGCATATCCATCACACACACAGAGAGCCAAAACTGTGTAGATTCTTCACTTTCTCCTATTCCCCATTTTCCTCATCCTCCAAGTTGTATTTCTTTTTTTCCTTTTCCCTTTTTTTTTTAATTTTCAGTGGTATGGGGGGGAATGCATTCCTAGGTTCCTCTAAGCATCATAAGCTTCTGCTGACAAATCTCAGTCCCTAGAAGCAGTGACTAATTCACCAAACCTGCCAAAGCCCAGCTATGTGGACATAACTCAGGCCAAGAACTCAAACGGGAGTACACGGGAAGATTTAACTGACATAGATTTGATTTCTTCAGTCTAAATAACATGGTCTGCCACTGAAACTCCCTGCTGGAGCTCTTCTGAGATCTTTATAAAATGTGGTAGGAGGGGAATGGGGAGCTCAAAGACAGGGTATTAGAGGGAGGATATGTGTAATGCATGGAGAATTGGGGTGGATCATGAGGCAAAATACTATTTAATAGCCAAATAATTATCTTTCATAATTTTTCTTCAGTAGTTTCATTGTAGAAATGGAAGAGATGCCATAAATGTCACAAATTCCTATTCCTATGGCAGTGAGAGGAAGAACTGGAGATAAGGAACAAGCCATCAGGCACCTGAACACTGATGAGCCAAGCAATGGAGGTCTTGAAGCTCCATGATTCCCCCCACTTGGAAGACTGATGGGACTGGCTTCTACTCATCTCTCTGCACTGCTAAAAGCAATGCAATATTGTCCATATATTTCACCTGGATTCTGAGAGGCGGATATTTTTGTATAATTTAGACCCATTTTCCTATGAGGATTTTGCAAAGCAGTGAGAGATTGTGCATGAGCAGTAAAAAGCCCAAACTGTCCTCGGAGAAGAGGACTCCCCTCTAGGTAATCCTGGCAAATGTGATTCCTGTATGAGGTGCTCTATCCTCACACCAAGGTAAGCGGCATCACAAGGGAGATGATACCTTTGTTTCCTATCAAAGTCCCTGTTTGGTGGCCATCTTGTTCCTTTGGAAAGCTGCTGATACCAAAATGTTATTTTGGGTTTTTTAAACAAGTCCTCCTGTGGGACCTCAGCAGCTCTGGAAGCAGCATCTGCAAAGGAATCACCTGGAGGTGATGTTTGGGACTGTGCGGGAAAAGGCAGATCAATGGCAACCAAATGGAGATGAAGGGCTGATGGGCTCCAAAAGTCTGTCACTGGCATGGCACAGAAGGCAGAAGAGAAAACCCAAAAGCAGGGTGGTCACTGGAGGCTAATTTGTGTAAGAAATATGTAGCCTTGACTTTTGGACTAGACAAACTTGAATAAAACATTTAAATATGAACAGTAGATGTGACAGAAGGGAGACAGAGACAAAGAAAGGAGACGAGACCAAGCAACATCAACATTTACATTTTTTAGGTTCCCATTATCTCTCATTTTAAGGCATTCCGATCACTATTCCTGGTTTAGATCACAGAATCACACAGAATGACAGAATCACTAAGGTTGGAAAGGACCTGTAAGATCATCAAGATCCTTGCACTAAGATTCGTTAGTACTTATTGTAACATTACTTGGCTTATTGACCACTGTGCACCCAATGTACTGTCAAAATAAAGAGGTACCTAACAGAAACATTTCATACAGAAAGAGCTATTGGAAGGGATCCCCCACCACTCTCAAAGTCCCCTCACAGCATGTTATTAAGACATAATCATTTTAGTGATCATGTCCGTTTCTGAAAGCAGAAGAACGTTTGAGATAGCCAGAAAATTCTTAAATGACTGTAAACATGATAAATACTATGAATAGGCAAACAAAGGAAAATAAATTCTGCAGCCAAAAAGTATATTTATGAAGAGTTATTTTACTGCTATTATGTGTATTCACGTAAAGGTCGTAACATCCACAGAATCTGATGGTACAAATGGGTTTTGTAAATAAAAATTCCCCCAGTGTTACTCAGAACTGGTAGCAATTACAAAATGTGCACATTTGCATAATTGGATCTAGAGGTAATAGTTTGGCCTCCGCAATTCAATAATTCTTACATTTATCTGCTTTTGTAGGAGCATAACTTTAAGATAGAAACTGTAGAGAGGACAAGAGCAAACCTGTGCACTCTCTGTTATGCAGGCATTTTATGACTCGATATATATCCTGCTGCAGGGATATTTCACCGTGCTTTTGCTTAACAATGGTATTTGCTTTATTGATTTCTTTTTTTTTTCCCTTTTAATACTTTTAATACCGTGGCGGCTCCAGAAAATGATGTGTGCTGTGGGTACAGATGCTTTTGTCAAGACGTCAAAGTAGCGATTCCAACACACATCTATATTAGTCCATTTTTGTTTCCAAAACAAAGAAACAGGATGTTCACATGAGCCCAGTTTGACACTAAATGATTTGAACAACGGAACTAAACTCAGTGGAGCACCAGGCATGCCAGATTTAATGTAGACTTTTCATGTAACTTTTGTATAATAGAGGCATTCATTTTTGGATATAATTTCTTTCTGAAAAGTCACGTTAACTTCTGTGATTACAGACATCGGAAACTGCTTGATAATAGGGGATGCAGTAGGCTAGAACCAAGAGAAAAAAATCAGTGTTCACAGGATAAAAACACAGCAGCTAAGATTTAAATAAATATGAAGCCTCAAAAGTTAAGTTTTTAAGTTACTAGTTCGGCCATAAAGTAAATAGGTTTATTTTGCATAATTTAAGAATACTACACAGCTCCCACTAATTTCAGTTGCCACTGTCTTGCCTCAACTCTAAGTCTAATGACTCTTCACACAGCTGAACTTAGTAATTATTCTACCACATAAAATGTTTTGGTTGGTGAAATATTACTTACATTGTCTTTTTGAAGGGAAATTGAAAAACAAATCTCTAATGTGCTTTTACCACATGGCCATGATTTGTTTGAGCTTGGAATTGGCCCTTCTGAATTCCATTGCAACAGGTTTAGAAACACAGGTCATGCTAGAGATTAAAACAAAAACGTATTAATATGAACATAAAATAGGGCATGGTCAATTTTGCTTTTATCACCAGATTTAACAAAAAATAACTAGTAATTGTGTTTGTTGGTTTGTTTTTAATCACTCAGGCTTTCAACTCGGAAACAAAGGGTGCAGAAAAGCTTGGAATCTATGATTAACTCTTAAAGCCCTCAGAACCTTAATTTCTGGTGTCTTTTAAATACTGGTTGGCAAGAAAGGAAATGTAGAGTTCTCAAGCTCTTTTTTGGCTGCAGATGTCACCTGAATGAGAACGAGCAGGGCTGGGAGCTGTCGGCCCCTGCCCGGCCCCACCGCCTGAGCAGCCTGGCCGGAGCAGGCAGCCGTGGCTACTTCTCCAAGAAGCAAAAACCTGCTGCCTAGCAACAACCCCAAATTCATGATTGTTTGGATATTCCATTTCTTGTGCAAAACTAAAAGCTCAGATCCTAAATTATTGCATTCAACAACGTCAGAGCTGTAACAGACGGATAAGAAAATGCATTCTCCTTTACTTGCTGCAAGACTTCCTCGCTCTACAGTGTTGCATTTGTACAATACACACGCAGTCCCCAGCACGTTTTGATTCAAGACCAATCTGGAAAATATTTCAATATGCGAATAGTTATTTTCACAACAGTTGTACCCTAGGAGCTACTTCTATGAATAACATAGTTGACATACCTATACATTTTAATGACGAGGTCACTAAGACTGATTTAGAGGCAAACACAAAGGGTCGCATTTTCTTGGGCATGAGTACACCAGATAGCATGACACAACTCTGCTTGCAGGAAAGTTGTCCCTGTGTTTTAGAAGTCCTGGTTTTTTTCTAATTACTATTTACTGCAAGTGAAACAAAGGAAAAACCACCAAAAAAAACCCCAAAACAACACACAAACCTCCCACAAGCCTTTTGCATTGTGCTCTCTACTTCATTCAATGTTTTAGCCTGATTTCCAGAAGAAATTTGATTTATGCCCTATTATCCTTCGGTCTGGCTTTTGAGCTTGTGGGGCTGTTTCAAGCAAGATCACAGAGGCTGTCAATGACAGCTGATGTCCTACAAGCTTACTGCAAAAATCAATGGTTTTGTAGAAATGAGAGGCTGCCACAGAGAGAAGTTCATTGGGTCTCCCCTGTCTGCTCTGTGGACATGCTTACCAGCCGGCAGAACATCGATGTGCCGCAGCACTCGTGGTGGGTGCTGCTCCTTGTTCTAGGAGTAGCAAGGAGGCATGAGGGGCAGATGGAGGAGGAGATGGGCAAGGAGATGTGAGGAACAAGGAGCACCAGGGCAAGAGACTTGGGTCTTGAGGTGCCAACTCATGGGCTTTGTCAGCTCTGCTGCTCATGAAATCACCTCTTTCTTGTTAGCCTGTATTTTCAATTTCACCTTTTTGTTTTCATTCTCTAAAAAAATACAGAAACCTCATGCTACAATTATGGAAATTGAGAGGCTTAAAGAAAAGTTAAGTGCTGGAGGCCGATCTACTGATGCCGTAACTGCTTGACTCCAGTATTGCTGTATCTTAGACATAATCATGTATAACATCTGTCCTGTTTAAAGTAACATAGCAAAACATTACTGAGTAGTCACCTTCTTCTATGTGCCTACTATGATAGGCATGGCATCGGATACCCAGATTTTACTACAGAGAATACCTGGAATAATGCAGTGTGAAGTAATAACTGAACAGCTTAGGTGGGTATAACAAAATGCTGAAGCTACCATTGAAGGCAAAATTAAGTTGTTACAGATGATTACCACCACCACTTTGTTTGTCCTACAGTTGTTCTGTTCAGCAACAATCTGTGATCCAGAGCTAACGCATAAGCCATTAAATAATTTAGCTGCACTCTGCATCCAGCACACCTCCCCCAGCCAAATTCTGGCCCCTCTCTCAGTTTCAGTCTCCACTGGGAGCTCTGGGATGAGAATTGATCCCAAAGGTCTCTTCAGGTCCACCAGTTATGGGAGACAGACTTTGCTGAATGTACTTTCAAAACCCTCTTTGGTCATTATCGATATACTCTCTAACATTAACTACCATTAAATCCTCCAGCTAGAAGCTGCAGAATGACCTATAGGACATTACCGAGCATTTTCAACCTTAACAAGGAGTATGCTGAGAGCTCACAACCCCGTACTGGAGACACCAATGCTCAGGTGGGACGTGACCAGGCGATGATCTGTCTGAAGCCAAGACCAATGAATTTTGCATTGGGAGTGGAGGAAATTCATCCTTGTGCAGAGAGCCGGTGCGAGCCTGGATGCTCTGGCAAAGAAGTTGGGGTGGAATTTTCTTTTAGGAAAGTTTCAGCTGGAAATTTAGTTTAGACATAAAAATCTACAGCCTATCTACATTGCTATGGTCCTCATGCAAACCACATTTTGTGGTCTCTGCTCTCCATTTTGGGCTAGCTCCCAGCTGAACTCTCTCGTGATGCAATACGTCTCTCCCCCCTCACCCTCTCTAACCCAAGAAGAAGTGCCAAAAGAAAATTCCTTGGAAACAGAATAGGTTGTAATCATTAACCTGACCTCCTCACAAAGGACTTGCACATACACTGTGCCAGTAGATTACTCACTGCCAGTCGGATTAACTGATTTAGTTAATATGTGTGTTGGCAAAACACAATAACTAGTTCTACCTGGCTTCTGGATCCTTGTGAAAATACAGCTCCCTGCTTTTGTACCCACCCCCATACTCCTGGGGCAACCTCCGTTAACTAACGCATTACTGTGGCCGCACTCTTGTCCGTCACTCTGCTGCTGGGCCCACGCTTCCCCCTTTTAGGATGGTGTCCTGGCTAAATTCCCAGCCACAAAACCACTGCAGGTAGCTGTGAGAGGCCAGTGAAGTACTCCGTTTCCACCAACTATGCTGTCCCTCCTTCCAGAAATAACAATTTCACTTCTCCTCTGAGTAGCCTGTACCCTCTCTCCCCCTTTCTCACAGTAGAACGACATCATCTTTTTATCTTCATTTTCTTGAGCCGATAGGCTCAGGTAGATGTCTTCATTGGATTACTTGAAGTTATTTCAGCTAACTTCCAATGTTTTTTAGGATGGGATGGGGTTTTGGCTGTTCTGCTGTTTGCTTTTTTTGGTTTGTAATGGATTACAGTGTGGGTTTTTTACACCCACTGAAAAAAGTTACCTTGGTGACCTTTATGTCCAAAGGCAAAATGGAAAATAGCTTGTCCTTTGCTGGGGCAGACATAAAGGTGTGCTGAGAGCACTCCGACAGCTGCCCACCACGGGGAGGCAAACGGGGTCACAAACCAGTAACGTTTTATTTTAAACTGTGGACATCTATTCTCTTGTTGGAGCTTAGAGATCCCGTATTTTGTTTCCCATGATACATACATGCAATTTGGTTAGTGAGAATGATAAACAGATGCGCATACACAGGTATTGATTCTATAGGGTACTGCATTATTCAAGAGAGTTGAGACTAAAAGGCCAGTTTTTACAGCAGAATTATTTACTGTAAATTAAATTCCTACCAACTGAAGTCAACTTTAGAGGATTAGCACAAGATCATGTGCTGCTTTAATCACTCAAAACACTAAGATCAAATAATGGTAAGAAAGAAAAAGCAAATTCAGGGCTACTCTTCTGTACACTGCTTAATACCTTCTGGTAATTGCAAACCCATAGAACGTACCGATGTTACACACGGACAGACACTGCAGGGGTACCTGCAACTGCAGGCACAAAAACATGCTTAATCTTACGCTCATTTGGGTTAAAGATTTCAGCCCCCTTAAACAGATCAAAACACCAGCTTTCAGGATATTGCCTTTCTTAAAAGAAAAAAATTAAAATATACTCATAAGCATGTATGCTATTTGGATGTTTTGTGGGATAGAAGTCATCTATCATGAATAAAGAAACAGAAATTTCAGCAAGTTATTCATGTTATTTTAAACAAACAGGCAAAATTTTTCTCAGACAACAGACTTACTTTGCATTATTTTGGAAGATTGGTCTAGTCTATGTCATATTGATTTAGGACTCTTATTCCTCTGTTAGAGTAATATTGCGATTAACACCTTGGCTAGAATGTTAATGCTGATAGAAATATAAATGCAGATTTATATACTTCATTTACCGTTTAATGAAAGTTTATTAATGCACCATTATGTGGTTGGTTGTTGCACTCCTGTTTGTTTTGTGGGGCTTTTTTGTTTGTTTGTGTGGGGTTTTTTTGTGTTGTTGTTTTTTTTTTTTTTTTTTTTTCTTTTGGGTTTCTTTTTTAGTACTGGGATACTTTTCAGTACCTTTTAAAGCACTGAAACTGAACACAAAATGTTTCTGTACCTTGGGTATAAGTTAGTGTTTCTGACTCTGGTAGCCATAGTGATAGCACTAGGATTTCCCCAGGATTTTCATGGCTGGGAGTTTGGGGTTTTTTTGTTGTTTTTGTCTTTTGGTGGGATTTTTTTCCCCAGACAGCACTTCCAACTTGAGTTCACTGTTGCTTTTAAAAAGTAACAGCTAATTCAATAAGGTGCTATTGACTTCCCTGAAACTAGCCAAGGGAAAGTTTCACCATCTCCAAAAATTATTCTTCCAAAATCCCTGCTTTTCTACCAAAACTTCCAGTGAGCAGTTACTTAATGGCAGATCTGAATTAAGATTTAGAATATACTAAACCCAAATTATTATAATTTCATGCTCAGATTCCTTGAATAAACTCCTCCTTTGGGGAGCCAGCCCCAAGGGTCAAAAGTAATAGAGAAAGAAGCAGGGAAGAAAACCTGTTATATGTGATGTGATGCTGTAATGAAATACAGTATTTCCCTGAATGGGGAGTTTCCAATACCTTCACCTGCAGCAAGTCATGAAAACAGCTGCTGCTTTGTATAAAGAAATAAACGGCTTTATGTTACTGACCTCTACCATATAGAGCCAGAAAATCATAGAATGGTTCGGAAGGCACCTTAAAGATCATCTTGCCATGGCCAGGGACACCTTCTGCTAAAGCAGGTTGCTCAAAGCCCCCTCCAGCCTGGCCTTGACCACTGCCAGGGACGGGGCAGCCACAGCTTCTCTGGGCAGCCTGTGCCAGGGCCTCCCCACCCTCTT
>KL265377.1:62496-79137 GCA_000699545.1 Podiceps cristatus
GAGCCTGTCTCACAGCAGAGCTGCTCCAGCCCTCTGGTCATCTCCATGGCCTCCTCTGGACTCGCTCCAACAGCTCCATGTCCTATTTGTGTTGGGGACCCCAGAGCTGAACACGATACCCCACAGTACTCATGGGGTCTCAGGAGAGCAGGGTAGAGGAGCAGAATCCCCTCCCTCAACCTGCTGGCCACGTTGGTTTTGATGCAGCCCAGGATACAGTTGGCCTTCTGGGCTGCGAGTGCACATTGCTGGGTCATGTTGAGCTTCTCATCAACCAACACCCCCAAGTCCTTCTCCTCAGGGCTGCTCTCAAGCCCTTCTCCACCCAGCCTGTATTTGTGCTTGGGATTGCCCCGGCCCAGGTGCAGGATCCCGCACTTGGCCTTCTTGAACTTCATGAGGTTGCATGGGGCCACCCCTCGAGCCTGTCCAGGTCCCTCTGCATGGCATGAGTGCAATTGTAGTTATTTGCTGCTTTTTAGTTACTCATTTCTCTTCCCTGGTGCTTAAAAGGACTGACTGAAGGCAGCTTATACTAGATTAGGCTTCCATCACCTTCATGCATTATAGACTTCCAAATACATTTTTTCCTTTACTCAGAAGGTGAAAGTGTTGAGTCATTTCTTTTAAAGATCTGATGGAGGTTATTGCTCATAAAAAGAAAAAGCCGGTGGTTCAAGGCAGGGCTAAGTGAAACACAGCCAGCTAGCTGCCGCCCCAGAGAGCGGCGCCCGAGGTTCCTCGCGACTCGGGCTCCCGGCTCCCCCGATTTGCTCTGCTCACCCTTTCCTGGCTTAAATCAGCCAGGCACTAGCAGCTTATCCGAGATCATAATGTGGATTAACAAGGGCTCATCGGATGGAACCGTGTGCCAGAAATAATTATGGTTTAAAATGCAAGAGCCTGGCAGGAAGGGATTGTCATTTGTGAAGCCAGTCCATTTAATGGAGAAATAACCTGCATACTACAGTAGAGGATAATTTGGCAGTTACAGTTGCAGTGGCTCAGAGACATAAAATACAGTCTCATCAATGTGTAAGATTAGAAGTAATTAGCCCCTATATGGTAAAGTCATCAGTTAGAAACTAGACTCCATCTGGGGACTTTTTGTAATGATGCCTCAGGGACAAGTAAGATGGGACCTTTGACTTACATGATTTGGAAGGGACTGAGACCTAATTAAATCTGCAAAGATGCAGTAACTGCAGTAAAAGGAATTTTAAAATATGAAATGTATTCCCTTTCTCTAAACAAACTAGGTATATTACACTCTGGAACAGTAAGAGAGTTAATCAAAAGAGAGCGGGCAAACTGCTGCTGTGCAGCTGCCAAATAGAAGATGATACAGGATTATACAGAATTGAAGAACATTTAATAAGAATTGAAGTATATTTAATAGTTTTTTTTTAAGAAAAGGATAAGGTTTTATTTAATTTTGGTGAAAATCAATCACACAACCCCTATAGTAAATTCAAGAAAGTACATTTTTAAAAATTTGTTTCACCAAATGCATGTTATGATAAACACTGATTGCCTTAAATAAATAAAAGCTAATTCTGTTGCAGAAATAGTATACAATTTACTTTTTCACTCATCACAAAAAAAAAAAAATATAACAAACCACAAAAAACTGGCAGCTTTTCAAAGAGGAATATACAGACCTATTATATTTTTGCTACTGAGTTCCATAAAGCACTTAGCATCTTCCATTTTCTTAAAAAGGCTTGACACTTTGTACTGTAGAAAAACAAAATTTTAAATTAGCTTCTCAGCAATGATTGCCTCATTTACATGATCTATCTTCTCCCAAGAAAAAAAAAAAAATCACTGTGATATTAACATTTTTCTACCATGACTCAGTGCTCTGTATTTTGTCAATACAGAGGTTGATCATTAAAGCTTGAAAGCTAGACAAAAAAGTATTTTAAGTCATGAACTAAGAGTGGAGCAACAGAGATTTACTGATCTAAAAGAGAAAAGAGTACCAAGATGACACATGGAAATTTACACACTTCATCATGCTGCTTAAAAAAGATCAATTAAAACAGCATCAAACTTACATGTAAGCAGGTCAATGCTGAAATAATTTACCATCTAGCCACAAACTTCAGGGCTTTTTTTTTTTTTTTTTTAACATTTGTAAAGAAGTCTTAGAAGCAATTTGATCCCTGCACATATGATGGTGGTGGGGCTATATTTTTATTTATTTTATTTTTTTAAAAAAAAATCTCCAGCTATTCCTGAGTCAATTCAGTGTTTTAATCTACCATAAAATGTCTGTGAAATTATGCACTATTTGGGATTGCCTGCAGAACTGTGAACTCAATAAACCTTATTTCAGCCAGACTTGGTAAACGATATCAAACCAGGCCTCCAGCTATAAATACATTATCCCATACACCCACAGTCAACTGTACAACAACTAAAACCATGTTATTAGAATGATGACCAAGACCATTCACTTAACAAAAAGAGCCCCATATAAGCCAGCCACCAACAATAAAGAAGTCACCATGATATCTCACTGGGGACGTATAGAGCTATCGTAACTCAAACACTGCCATGCTGCTCTGTGAAAATAGAACAGCCGTCATAAACATTTCAAAATGGATTAGTGTTTTCCTTTAACTAGAGCGCACATCTATGAAATGGTTTCTCCTCTACACAGTAGGGTCTACGCTATTTGATCTGATCCATGTGTCATTTCCGTAGATATCCACCCATGCGCACAGAAGTTCCACCAGCAGCTGTAAGAAGTTCAGTGGGCTCTTTCCTTCAAGAAAAGAAAATGTAACCCCTTATTCTGTTTTTAGCAGAAGAACATGGTGAGCTTGATGGCTAGTCAATCACCATGAGAAAAATCAACAACAATCTCAATGCTCAAGTATTTCAAGCCTTCAAGTGACCTTTCAAGAGGATTTCAGTTTGAAAATACAATACAAAAAAAAAGCTATGGATTTTGGTATCCATCTTATATCCAAAGCCTTTGCTAAATGTCTCTTAGAGCTTGCTAGAAATGTAAAATAAACAGCAGTGTGGATCAAAGCTAGGAAAAAAGTGAATTAAGGAAAAGGTAGGCTGACGCCCAGCCGGCGATCTGGGTCAAGCGACATAGATAACTACTTGTCTTTGTCTACATGTGTTGGAAATACCACTCAGCTCTCAGCAGGGAAGCAGTCTCTCCTCAGATAGTCAGTTCGACAAACTGGGAAAGACAGAACTGGACACAGGAGAAAAAAAACCAAAAAAAAAAACCAAAACAATCCTCATAGAAAAAATAGTCCCACCCTAATAGATCCCTGTGCAGGAAAATGCAACGGAGAGAAGGAAAGAGGTGAGCTTTATCGGGAAAACCCTGGGGGCCTGGAAAGAGAGCCTGGCTCCATCTACACCAGAATAGAACAGCACAGTTAATGCTTTTAAAGCTGAGAGAGTTTTCTTGGCTGTTTTGTTTTCTTGGTGGTGAGTTTGTTTTGTTTTGTTTTTTTTCCCCAACTAAAAGCTGAAGAAAAGTTGGTTATAAAAGTCTCTATATCTTTGGGCAGAGTGGAGAGCGAGAGTCTCAGGTTAACAAAAAAATAATTGCAAAGATCAGTCAAGACAAGGAAGACTGCATTTATACATGGAGCGTAAAAATAGCAACCGAAGCAATATTAACTGTGCGAGTTCGAATAAGAATACATAGCGTAGAAGCGCTGAGTAATCCAGAATGCTTGCTTATTTTTAAAACAGGGATATTGATATCACAGGCATCTCAGAAATATGATGGGTTTAAGATAAATCAGTGCAAACTATGAAAAAAGCCAAGTATAAATTATACAGAAATGAGAGAAGACCAGGCTGACAAAGGAGCAGAGCCAAGAACCAAGGAAAATATACAGTAAACAAGTTAAATAAACAATATACACACAGCAGTACTTCAAAATCTCCTGAAGCATAATTTCCATCCTAAAACAGCAGAAGTATACTAAGAACTGATATTGTCCCAGAATGGCCCAGAAAGGAGACCATTACTGCAAAATACTGACACTGAATAAGTTGGGATCTGGCAGCAAAAGTCAAAAAAATAATTAAAAAAACCCCAACAACAAAAAACAAAACAATATGCTAGAGAGCTAAAAAAAAAAAAAAATCACAAACAGCTTTCAAAAGATGAAAAAGATGCATAAGAAGAGGTACGGGAAGATGTGAAACTACTGGCTAGATAAATGCATATTAGAAAATATGGGTTTTGCTCAATGTGTAATGAAATTGTGAACCTAAATGACCTGAAATGGGATAATGATGTAACTGGATCCTTGCTCTGACCCCGTGTTAATATTCTGTTCCCATCACAGGGCCTCTAAAAAAGACATTGTGGGCACCCTTTAGAATTATTGAGGAAAATAAGACATTAAGAAATAATGCAAAATTGGTTTTAGAGTGGGTTTTGTTGTTGTTGTTTGGGGGCCTTGGGGTGGGAGTTAGTTTGTTTTCTTTGGGGTTTTTTGTTTGTTTTGGTTTTGTGGGGATTTTTGTTTGTTTTGGAGGGGTTTTTTTTGGTTGGTTGGGTTTGTTTATTGGAGTTTTTTTGTTTGTGTTTTGCTTTTTACAGACCAGATTTTTTTTTTTTGCTGTTATTCAAAGCTATAATGAAAATAAACTCCTATACACAGCTCCAAGTATTCATGAATATGAGCAACTGCAGTGCTCTACTGTGAGATGACACATCTACGAGACTAAGCCACCTTTCACATAAAGCCAGACTGCAAAATTCTACCCTTTCCAAGGAGCAAGTTGTTCTAATAACTCTGTTATTCAATTATTTTAGTATGCATAAATTGCAAAAAACACAACAAAAGCAGTTCATAACTGCTGTTCTCTTTGATGTATATTTACAGAGGAATTCAATAAATTAACCAAACAGAAACGAGTTCAGAGGTTCCACTTCAAACTTACTTGTGCCAAAACAACATACCCCGGGATGAAGAAGAAATCTCTGTTCTAAAATAAAAGCTAAACTGTTTATTGAAAAACAAGCCAGCATATTCAAGGCCTTTGCCTATCCCATATTATGGGGGGATAATCTGGAGAACAAAGTCATAAATTTCATAGTCTGTATTGCTGTTAGGAAGAAATGACAGATTTATTTTAAAGATTTCTCAACTACAGCAATGAGGTCACTGTGCCCTAATACACAGAAAACGTTCATCTACCTGTAACCTTATTACAGTTGCAGGCTAAACATTTCTTTATACCCAACCCTTTGGCTTGAGAAAACATGTATTTACCTTATAAAGCTGTAATTCTGCAGCAACATTCAGCTAATTGGAGGTTTACTGTCATTAATTTAGATAATATACATTCATCTTATGAAAATAACTTCTAGCAGCTTCTTTAATTTAACCTTTCTTTTAGCCTTCTTTTTTTACCGTCACACAACTAGCAATTCAGTGCTCACAAATGACCTCCCGTGCCCCAGTCACGCCATAACCTTCACTGGTAGAAAATTCATAAACCAGATTAAATTCTACAGCGTTCACTTTGATGAATTAGTGGAATTTGTTCCCTTTAGCTGTTCAGAGTTAATCTTTGATTTTTAGATGAGCGCACTGCATTGGAAAAAGTAAACTAGGGACACGTCGTATTTTTGTTACTTACATGGCTGTAATGGAAACAGAGCCACAGCACCCACTGCAGTAAAGCTGACTCTTCATGCTTTTTGCTGTTTACCTCTGTTATCTTATCCCTTAAAGATATGAGGAGGAACTGTCCACGACAAAGTATTTCCATATAAAATTTGAGATTATTACATTTAATATAATGATTATACTTTCCTACCTGGTGTCACACCATGCCAGAATGAGGCACAACTGAGGATCATTTTCCCACAAAGCTTTATAGGGTGGCAAATGATCCCAAAGTAAAAAGGTAACTCCATCACTGCAAATCACTTTACATGTTTTGTTCAACCAAAGATTATTATTCACCATTTAAATTAAGGATTGCAAGGGAAATTCATTCTGAGCTTTTTCCATTTCCCTCATACACACTATTTGGCTAATGAACCAAGAAACCAATTAGTGAAACATCTCAATTTGTAGAAGGTTGAGGTAATCTTTAGCCAGGGCAGAGTTAAAACTCCAACACTGTGAAAAGAAGACTTTTTATCTTCAGAAATAGCACTGTGGAGTTAATGAGCCCTCGTAATACAAAGCATCAGTGATGGCACTATCTGCCCAAAGACAGAGACTTCACCTCTCCCCGGCAGCACCCACCAGAAAGTGGCAGAATCTGGGTGAAATCTCTACGCAAATACAGCATTTTCTTTCTGTTGACATGTTGTGGATCTTGGTGTATTTTGGCACGTGGATGCACAGCCCATGGTGGTGCACAGCAGAGGTTGGATGTCTATGCAGAGCTAGGGTTTTTGGAGAAGCTTCATTTTCATATAGCAGTTGTCCTCTTGCACGTCAGTCCCCTCGTACCACCATGCCCCAGTTTTGCACCTAAGGCGCAGTGCTGAAGACTTTCTCCCAATTCACGACCCTACTCTCTGGGTGGGGCTGCTCAGGCTGATCTCAGCTTGTGCTTTCCGCATGGCTGAGGAGAGGGACTACAACAGACACCACTTTCCAGCTTCAGCGGGTGTCCTCTGAGGTGCCCTGGTCCCATAAATGGTAAAGTCTCACGCTTTAGAGACAAGAGGTTTGAGGATTCAAAGAGAGAAGGCAGAGGGGACAGTGCTCAAACCAGCTGATGGGCTAATGGGGAGGGCACATCTCAAGTCCCACCTTCTTCCCAGATGCTGGGATCTGCAGCCCAAACCCACCCCTTCATGCCAGGGGGCTCAGCTAGCTTCTCTGGTTATAAGTGAATGGCTCATTAAAGGGCTAAAGAAACAGGCGATGGACTCTAGACCTGAGATTTGGAAGTGTATTTCCCCACTTCCCAGAAGAAACCCACAGCCAGGCTGGAGGGTGGGCCAGGGAAAACTACAGAGGGTTCAGGGGATCAAGGAAAGTGCATAAAGGAACAGGGGATGCAATCCACTGCTGGAAGGAAATCTTTTCTCCGGGGACTGCTCATGCATTTTGCACTACAAAAAGTACTTCAGTAAAGTACATTAAAACATAAGAACCATGAAGTGCAGCCCAGGCATTCCCCCCTGCTGCTGTAAACCCAACACAGGTGGCAGTAAGCTCTGCACCACAGAATATACCCTTGTTTGCTAAACCACGTTTCTTCCATGGGGTTTTCATCCTGCTCTCATCTGTTACTTAACACTATGTTATCACTCTTGATTAAACTGATTAAAGACATATATTCTGTACCAGAGAGGCATAGGTGCAAGACATGCATCAATTATTTCTTCTCTATCAAACCCTATAAAATACTTACACATCTACCGAGGACCCCAAAATATTTCCCAACCTTCCTACCACTTCTCACATACCTCAACCCTCAATACCTTGACATACAAGAGTCAAATCCAATCCCACCCCTTCATGTCTCTCAGCCCAAATGTCTCGCAGCTAACCAGGGGGAGATCACCTGAGCTGGAAGAGGGGTAGGGCCATGGGGGTACAGCGAGGACCCCTACAAGATACAGATATTCTTTTCAGGTGCTGCCTGTATGGAGGCGTTTACCTCATGCAGCTTGGTTAAGTACTTCCACGAATGCATCTGGGAGCAACCCACCCAATATTCTAGTAGCACTATGGCGTGTGCTTCACCGTTTGGGAATCCCAGGTTTAGAAGAATTCCATTTTAACAGGAGAGCACATCCAAGGGATGATTACTGTGCTGATACCCTTTCTTTCTATCAGCCCATGCAACCCCAGTTGGAAAAGGAAGGAAGCAAGAGAAGGAAAGCACTTACAATGGAAGTGGAGCCGGCCCGACACATGCACATTTAATGAGTCCCAGAATTGGACACAGTTCAGAAGTTGTATATAGACTCAGATCGCTACAAACATGAAGTGCAAGAAATAATTTGTACTACTCAAACATTATTGAGCTGCAATCAACTAATCACTTAGGAAAAAGACCAAGAGTCGTGAACAGCTTAATGTAAACATCTTTTCAGCATGCAATAATAGGCAAGAAGGAAAACAAGTATTAGGCTGCATAAAGAACAGAATGCATTATGGAAAGTACAGTAACACTGAACATAATCTAGTAGTATGCTAAACTACTGTGTCTACTACTGATTCTCAGCTGTAAAAGCTTAAGGGGACCTAAGTTGTTTAGATATATCTGTTATTTTTAGCTTTTAGGTACTAGGTGCTCTTATACTAAGAATTTGGGAACAGGCAATACATATGGGAGGTTTTGTTTTTTAAACTCGGTGCATCAATAACCACAAATTTGCTGAAAAAGTATTTAATTCAAATTCAACCAAGAGTTCCTCTGAGGCTTCGTCTCAATTCAGTGCTAGGTGGTAGAAGTCAGACACTTCCTTTTTCCTTAGAATAGTAAAGAAAAAGGAGAATGAGTTTGACTTTATTTACAGCAATGGTAATATTATGAGAAGCATGAGGCTTGGTAATTAAGTCAGGAGTAGAAGTGGAAGTCTCCTGTGACAGCCTGTAATTGTCAGAGCTCCAGCTAAATTCAGCAGACACGGATTCAAGCAATATTTTGAATGCCTGGATAGTACCTGTATCAAACCTGGCCTCCGGCCCTCTAGAGATTTGCTTCTCACTGCATTTTGGACCTTCCATTTTAATACAGCAAATATTAACCAGAAAACTGTATAGGTAATTCTCTACTTCATGCTAAAAATATTTCATATACAACTGCATAGAAAATTCCATCCCCTAGCAACTGTGAGATTCCCGCTTGAAACAGTGATGGGAAGGATGGGGCTCCAGGAATGTTAGAGTCAAGCAAGGATTCTGTGGGTGTGAAATCGTTAGAAATTATGTCAATTCACTGGCTGCACGTGTTTTTTACTGAATGCATTCAGATTTACTGTAGAAATTGGCCTGAAGTACTACCGAATTCCAGGAGCCCTGATTAAAATAAACTATATTCAAGATACACGTACTGCAGAGAGACTCTCGAGTCCAGGGAGAGCTCTGCACGAGCGGGAAGTGTCAGACACCAGAGCAGCAGCAAATTAAAGAAATGAATCATCTCAGGAAATATTATTGCTGGTTTCCAAAAACAAGCTAAAACACTGTTGCTACCTGAGGAGTGCAAAGCGGGAGAGAAACAGCATTTACAGTAATAAAGTGGAGTTTGGGTGTGAGTAAGAGGCAGAGAAGCTCGCTGAAGACCCAGACCGTAAATGAGCAGAGACAATTAGGACTAAGCCGTTGCACGGGAACCTGCCGTGACCATCTATCAGCTGGAAGGGCTGGAAAGGCGATCCCAGCAGATGAGCTAACGCCCCTTGCTCACTCCTCCCTTAGCTGCTCCTCACAGAGCCGAGACGGGACTTCATTGACCAGCCTGTAAAACGCAGACAGTAGCACAAGTTTTCTTGCAGCCTGCTGAGCTATTCCTCAGGTTTCTCCCTCCTGGCTCTTTCTCTCATTTTGCTCCCCAAGTAGGAGGAGCTCCTGGAAGGAGCCACCGAAACAGCTCTTTAACTCCGCACAAGCCTATCAACCCCACGTTCTGCCCTCTTTCCTCGGACGCATTCCCCGATCCCATTTGTTCGGGGAGAGGTTTGCAGGTAATTACACTGGTGTGGGGTCACAGACTCGCCCCAACCAGGCGCTGTAGGACCTGTGGTCCCGCGCTGATGCGGCCCTTGCACCCTGTGCCAGCCTCTCGGGCTGAAAGCAGCAGATGCTGTGCAAGAGGAGGCCCTTCTCACAGCCCCCTGATGAGCCCTGAGCAAGAAAAGACCCCCTGGTTTTATGGAAGAGGGCTCAGAGGCTCATTTACAAGCCCTTTTATTTTCCCACCCGCAAGAGAAAAGGGACCTGCCGTCATCTTTGGCTCGCACTCTCACATCCTCCTCCCGTGTACAATACCCACGGCAGCCCACATTCCCCACAGGAGAGACGTACAGGAAAGCGATTGCTAATAGCCCAGCTGCTGGGGAAAAGCTCTGTGCGCTGCCGAGGGAGGCGTTGGCTTTGGGCAGCATGGCAGCGTAGAAATTGCCATCAATCACGCAAAGATGAGTTGAGAAACCAACGCGGATTGCTGGCCTGGTTTCCTGCCTCCTGGGAGTGTGCAAAGAGAAGATCAAACCTTATTTAATGATCTCACGTTGCCACTGTGAACATGAGTATCAAGGAGATGATATAAACGTGGTTGTATCAGGGATGACTCCCTGGGCCACGGTTGAATTTTGCACTTAAGGCAGGGCTTCAGCCCTCAGGTGAGGAACAGGTCTTTTCCCAAACATAAAAGTACTTACCCTTTGAGCACAGAAGTGCCTTTTTGCTCTCTTTCTTGTAACCTTTAGATTAATTTGTGGTTCTAAATTGTTCCATAGAATCACAGAATGGTTTGAGTTGCAAGGGATCTTTAAAGGTCATTGAGCCCCACCCCCTGCCCTGAGCAGGGACATCTCCAACCAGACCAGGTCACTCACAGCCCCGTCCAGCCTGGCCTGGGATGTTTCCAGGGATGGGGCATCGACCACCTCTCTGGGCAACCTGTGCCAGGGCTTCACCACCCTCACAGGGAAGAATTTCTTTCTTATAGCTCATCTAAATCTTCCCTCTTTCACTTTAAAACCATTATCCCTTGTCCTACCACAGCAGGCCCTGCTAAAGGGTTTTTCCTCGTCTTTCTTACAGCCCCCTTTAAGTGCTGAAAGGCCGCACTAAGGTCTCCCGGACCCTTCCCCTCCCCAGGCTGAACCCCCCCAGCTCTCCCAGCCCGTCCCACAGCAGAGCTGCTCCAGCCTCTGACCATCTCCGGGGCCTCCCCTGGCCCCGCTCCAGCAGCTCCGTGTCTCTGTGCTGAGCCCCGAGCGGGAGCAGCAGCACTGCAGGGGGGTCTCACCAGAGCGGGGCAGAGGGGCACTGTGGGGATGCCGCCCAGGGCCGGGGGGGCTGCCGGGCCTGCCAGCGCACGTTGCCAGGTCATGTCCAGCTTCTCACCCACCAGCACCCCCAAGTACTTCTAGGCAGGGCTGCTCCCCATCCCTTCGTCCCCCAGCCTGTATGGATACCGGGGGTTGCCCCAACCCAGGTGCAGGACCCTGTACTTGGCCTTGTTGAACCTCATGATACCACCTACAAAGTGGGCCTGTGAGAATATCATGACAGTTTCCATTTAAAGGGGTTTATTTTACAGCCAAGTTGCTGGTTTGTATTCTGAAATCTCATCTGCAAGGCTCCACAGCTTTTGAGGGGTCTTGGGGATTAATGTACTAAATTTCTGTTTCTCAGACTGTAGTCTGCTTTTTTAGTCATGCTGCTATGATGCAGTTCTCCAAGAAGGTGATTTCCCCTTCTGCTCACCGTATCCTTGGCAAGAAATGCATTTTAGTTAGCTAATTAAATGTAGTTATATTATTATTGATATTTGATGTACAATACAAGGCAGTAACATTGTCTACTGTAAGAACAAGTTGCATCATACATCGTGTCTGTAATACATCACTGTGATAACAATTCAAAGCAGCTGTGCTTTTAAATGTTTCCTTGGCAGAGTGGCTAGCAAGCACAAGGGTAAGGCAAGTAGTTTTTTGGGAAAGAGGATACCGTAATGATGAAGACAAGGATCGTCTTCCATGCAGCGTCCTAAAGACGAGGCAAAGCCTTGGCTGCCTATGGAGGAGCCCGTGGAGCCACGGCACCGGCAGCTGCTCGGCTCCTAGGTCACAGCTGCTTTCGCCAGCGCTCAACCCCAACGTGCCCACGGGTTGGCTTTCCCAGGGTTTCTCCATTCAGCCGCGTTTCAAGGGCTTGTGCGAGGCTGTGTCCTCAGCTTCCTGCTCCTCCTCTGCCTCTCTGGAGTATTTATCAACTCTTTTTCCACATTCTACATCAACTGGTATAATATAAAGAAAAATGCTCACACGTGCCTTGTATGTGTATGTTTTGGGTAGGGCATGCTTATGTGTTCATCAGAAACTGCTTTTTTTTTTTCCCTTTTTGTGGTTTTCTTAATATGAACAATTAAATTCTGTGCTGATTGAATACTAGTGTATCCCAGCATTTTAAGATCTAATCTAAAACAGCTTATGTTTTTATCTGTTTTGTTTTTGTTTTGGTTTGGTTTTTTTTTCCACTCCCAAAGGATAACACTGTCTTTCACAAGCTGCAATCATGGAATGATTAAAATGGAGCCCTTTCTGGAGCAGTCAGTAGAAGGCATATTGATAACTTGTCTTCACTACCCTTGGCAGTGGAGGAAAAGAGGGAAATCCGAGCTAAGCACAACAGCTAAATGTCAACTGATAGAGGAAATCTGTGGGATGCTCAGAATGTAGTAAACATAGCCAGTGTTTCTTCTAAACTGCAGAGAAGTAAACAACGGTCTTTTTTGTGAAAAAAGTTTACATTAGTCCAGAAAGCAAACTCTTTTGTGGCATGCTAAATCTAACGCCTTGTTCATCAAGTTACGATCTCCGCCAGATGCATAACACCTACAGTTCTTGATGACCCAGTCATCTTCTACTACCAGTGTCTGTAAGTCACAAAAAATAGTCATGAAAAGAAGCAAAAAAATATTAAGTATCTGTAAGCAGACATAGGCTCCTAGAAATTGTCAGTATCAATGGCCGGGGTCACTTGGGCACTGGAGGATGCAAGCACAAGGCTCATGTTCATCTCCATTAATATTTTTAGCTGAAGCTTAAAGAACAGTAAAACAAACTAAGCTGTAAAAGAAAATATATATTAGCATTTAAATTAACAGTTGTTGTCTCCATTGCCCATCACCAGACAACAGTGAAACACATGATGATGGTTTAAGATATTTTTCAAAATGGTTCAGGGCTCCCTGAATTCAAAGGGCTGGGAAACACTGGCCTATAAGATATGTGGCACTGGCCCTGACATGTGCTGCATGTCCTCAATACATCTGGACTCTAGTTGGAATTAAAATTCATATTGCAGTAGCAATTAAAAGACAGAACTAGGTCATAAGCTGTTGTGCAAGGCACTATGCAGGAAAAGAAAGACAAAAAAAGGAAAAAAAAAAAACCAACCCCGAAGCAAGCAGCATTTGCCCTAAAAATTTCAGCATTGAGAAATTCAGAAATATTTGATAACGAAAACAGGAGGACACAACAGGAAAATAACAGTTTGGGCGATGTAGCTACGCCGTGCTATGCATCCACCTTTTCACCAAGCGAGGCTGTTACTGCTCGGCGGCTCTGGGGTGCATTACGGCAATTTAACTTCACGGAGAGGACGGGGAAGGGCTGCACGGGAGATGCTGGGCACCCGCCGAGTGCCGAACGCTGGCTGGGGACTGGTGCGCTTGGCCCTGTACGCACAGGCTGGTGCCACATGTACGTAGGTGTAAAGAAACATATCACACCAGAGTCATTTCTGTGGCTGGAAGATTTTTAGGAAAGAAACCATAGCAACCCTCCTAAATCTACTGGAAGTGCAGTGAACAATTTGCTATGTCCATTCTCGAACGCAGCTTTCTCTTTTCTGACGTTAAGTTCTGTATCTCCATCCAGCTATTTTATTCTGGACGGAAAGCGTTGTGTGAGAGACATATCCACGATGCACTCTATGGTCTCTCATACTTAGTGTGACAACGCACGTGGTATTATCGGCATTCAATTCTAGGTGCGGGAAGGGAGAATGGAACCACATTGCTTCGATGCCTTTCTTAAAATCGCACCGAGAAATTTTGTGCTGCTACCTGCAGGTTCGCACGGAACCTCACCGCAGATGGCTTCTCTAGGTCTGCAGTCCTGCACAATGTTATTGATGACGGGGAGCGGCCGCCTTCAATTTAACGGGCATCTCATTTTCCTTCACGCAGTCACATGAGCAAAAAGGTGGTTGAAAGAAATTTCAGTAAAGCAAGTGCCAGCCACATAGTTGTTGATTAAACCTTGCTTTCAGTATAAAAATTTAGCCTAAAAAGACATCTGTTAACAAAAGCTGACCACACAGTAAAAAAAAGTACTCTTCTTCTGCAAGACTTTGTGGAGGAACATTGCCTGTTAAAGCCTGATATTATTAAAAAAAAAAAAAAAATTAAACATTTCCAAAATAGCCCTCGCTGCACACAAGAGCTATGGGTAGGACTCATTTACACGTACAATCGTCTGACAGCTGTGAGTACATTTGTTTCCTCTACGTGGCCGAAATGCGGGATGTGAGGACGGCTGTACCAGCACTGCACCCGGTTCCTTCTCAGCATCTGAGAGAGGCAGCTGAGGGCTTCAGAAGAGGCAGCAGGCAGAGAGCAGCCGGCGCTTCCAAGCCAAGCCACGTGAGCCATCTCCCCAACCCGCCCACCTGTTGTCTACTGGACCTCCCAAATTTATTTTACATGTGTGCACCTCTAAGAGACATTAGAGATCTAGATCGATAGAACTATAAAAATAAATGCAATCAATGAAATTCAAACAGCTAGATTTGAAACACAGTCCCAGAGGTGCTCCACGCTACCCATGAGGAATGCAGCCAGCGTTACCTTCTGCTGTTAAAAACATCTTACTTCTCCCCCATATGTTTATCCTGGGCTATTCTACAGATACAAGGGAAATTCTATATATATTCTCTTGACCCAATTCTTCATCTTCCAAAGGACTGTCAAAATAACTGGCAATAGGTAATTTCATCACCATTTGTTATACGTTTTTTCTGCACCATTACATTCTTTGTCCCTTACAAAGCCTAACCTGACAGTCTTTAATCATTAGGAAAGATTTATATAAAGGCAGAAGGACATATTTTTAGTTGTTTGCGATACATCCCTATGCAGGACCCTAATTATTAATGGTCACACACCATCAACAAGCCAGGATGCAGCACTCAGTGACAGGCTGCAGATGTTTTGCAGAGAGTGGAGGAAAGATTACGGGTGTTCAAGATTACGCATGTCACGGCTGTATGGCTGACAGTAGTTTATTCTGAATTTTCCCAGTTGTTCCTGGTGGACTGTCAGGTGTCAGACAGTGCCACAGGAGGGGGTCGCAACCGTAACCTGATGGCGAGAACAAAGTCTCGGAAACGTGGGGCCAGCAAATGCGAAAACAGCAAAAATGACAAAGTGGTTGCTACAGAAAAACACTGCAGTATTATTCAGAGTAATTCACACAGATCACTTCATTTTGACAGCAACTGAAAAGATTTTTTAAATTCACCCACAACTGAAGGTAATATTAACTCTTTTATCAACTCAGGAAACAATTAAAGACTTAGTTGAAGAAGTTGAAGACTCTCTAAGGCCATCGATGCCTCAAACCATGGAAATACTAAACACTTTCCAGCAGTTGTTTATTACTGTAAGGGTTAGAGAGAGACTCCGATGTCTAATAATATTCCCAATGTAGCTTCTCTGAACGCAAGCAAATTATACTTTTTTAAAAAAAAAAAAAAAATCAAACAGTCTAACCTTTGGAAGCATACCATTGTTTACTGCTCATAACGCTAGAGATCATTTTGAAAGACACCACTGTCAACTCATGAATGAAAACGAACGCACTCTTCCAGCTAATTGCACCCCCAGCACAATACAGCAACGCAGACTATAGACAAGTCAGTTCTTGAAGACTGTGATATAAAAAGTTTTAAATTGGTGGGTTTTATTCATCTACTACAGCTAATTCAGACCTGGAGGAGGTGCTTCGTTTGTCAGCCATGGCTACATGACAAAGCTGTGACATGGACCCTCAATATACTTTACAGCTTAGATTTCTTCAAATGCAGGTTATAAAAACAGCTGCTTTCTACCTGTGAATAATTACTGTCAACTATTAGGTGGCAGTTCAGTAGTTGTCGCTTAAATATATCAAGGCTGACATTCAGGTTCAGAACTTCCCTTTCTGTAGCTTTGAATGATTTCATCATCTACAGTTCAACCAGAAAAGAGTATGGGGCTGTCTCCTCTTGCCCTCTGCCCGCTCTTCGGCTTGAGAAATCGAACCTTCCTTGGACATCACTAGGTGTCACTACTGGGTGCACGCGAACAAAAACTGCTCAGGAGCTCAGCTAATTCCTGAACTGATTATCCCACGGGGAGGAAGAAAAGCACTTTCCCAAAGAACTAGGTAATTCAAAACTTGAGGATGAATCCTTCATTCATGAATTTTACAAGCCACGGGAGTGTGACCGACGTGTTACACCATCACACGCTGTGATTAATGCCTGTTGCACATCTCTGATTGTCATCTGAGACAGGTTTGGGCCTGTGACTACACACATAGTTTTGAGTGTGACCGTCAGCTGCTCACTTCTCCCTCTCTGGAGGGACCTGGAGACAGAAATGTCCCATGAATCAAGAGCAATGTTGTATGAAGGAAACATGCCCTGGGGAGGTATCAGCTTGGGGCGGGGCTGGACTACAGAGAGGGTAAGGTCTGCTGCTCCTCCAGGCCTGGCTGCTGTGTCGGGGTTTAACCCCCAAGGGTAACCGGACCAGGCAGCCGCTCGCTCACCCCTCCCCTCCCTCAGAGAGAGAGCTCGTGGGGTGAGATAAAAACACTTTACCAAGACAGCAAAGAAGAAAAAAAAAAAAAAAAAAAAAAAAAAAAAAAAAAAAAAAAAAAAA
>KL265377.1:79567-115089 GCA_000699545.1 Podiceps cristatus
CGGGCTGGAGCCAGGACATGCTGTCAGACACCAAACAGGATTTACAGCAAATGAACACACAGAGAACACGTGAAAACCTTTATTTTAAGAAGTTCGTATGCATTGCAGCTTTATCGGTGTCGTACTTACTATGGATAGGCATACCAGCTCAGCTTTTCCACTTAGAAGCCACTAGGCAGCTACTAATAAGCATATAATTAAGGTAGTGATGTCAGTTTAGTGTTTTGTTAAGGTTAAAGACCAAACTGAGTCATCCACAATGGGTTGTGGTTCCCTTCCACTGGGGACTGGTCCCTGGTGACACATGTGGCACTGCTGTCCCCAGGGTCCTACACACAAGAAGGGTGGCATGACCCACCGCGAGGACTTGCCGAACCACGGGACACATCTGCTCCAGGCTCTGCTCCATAGCCAAGCGACCACGTCTTGCCATGTTGGCTGAGGTTCGCTATGTGGCTCTGACCTGAGGGACCAGTCAAGGCAGTGACTGACACTCAGCCAGCACTCAGCTTTCCCAGGGCTACGCTCCCTGACCTTGCTCAATCTGCACACTGTGCAGGCCGCGCGCTGGCTTTTCCAGTCTTTCTGCTTTCTCTGCCACAGGCTCCCAGCTCTGGCAGCAAAACAACAGCTAGAAAACTTCCTCTACCTGTACTTTAAAACTTGCCTTTTATTTAGTGTACTACTTGGGCTTAGAACTGGAGGTTGGTATCGTTTTAAATATCTTATTGCAGCTTAACTACCATTAATAAAAGCTTTGCAATAGAAGCTCTAAGCAGGAAACCTCAGCACGCTTCCACGTCGATACAGGAAAGTTCGTCAGTCGTAGCAATGCCACAAAGCAAAGGCCACAAAGCGCTGCCTTTGTGTCACCAACCACAAAGAGCAGCAAAACACATCTTAGGAGGGAAGGCTGCCAAACCCCGAAGGACCTGCTCGTCCCATGGCTCACAGCATGCACACCCATGGCTTTGCTCTCACAGACCTTCTAACCTGCAGAAATAGCGGAGACCACACATCCCTCTGTCTCGGGTGGGAAGGAAGGAGACACGGGCATTGTCCAATGAAGCCAGACATGAGAACGGCCTGTCAACGACTACCAAAACCACCTCTTACTGTACTTAGCTTGTGTATGCACAAAGATTAAAAAAACCCAAGAAAACAGGCTGTTCCAAATTGCTACACATACTATTTTTGATACAAAATGAGCTGACCCATTCTAAAGCACTTTTTTCTGGCCAAATTTTAAAGATTTTTCAATAAATTTGCATGAACAGCTATCTCAAAAACACATGAAATGTAGTAAAAATTAAAATGGGTTTCAGACCTCTGCCCATTGCCAGGAGGAGATCCTTAAACGAAAATAGCTGCATATGTTTGTTTGGATTTTGTGGGGCTTTTTTAAATTCAAAAAAGGAGAATGGATATGGAAAAAAGAAGTACCCTCAAAACTGTGACTATAAAGTTGATGCGCAACCAGTGCTTGTGGGATTCTCCAAGGATTAGGAGTTGTGCTGCTCCTGCCGTAAGCAGGGGTCAAGGGAGAGAAAGGGACCTACCTGGAGAGACTTAATGCTCCTGCTGGGACCCTGCATGGAGTAAGCGAAAAGAAATGCTGCTGCCAAGGGTCACTCCAGACTCCCCAGCAGCAGCTGCCGTCTGCCCTTCCAGCCTCTTGGCACTGGTCGCTTCATCGCCTCCAGCACTCTACTGTCCGTAACAGCCATGCAGCCTCAGCATTGCACCGTTTCTGTACGATATCTTTGTGCAAATAGATACTAATAATATAGCATACCTCATTTGCAAATACGAGCCATCAAAATCTTTGCCTCGTAACGAAGCTGATTAAAAAATAATCGATTCATTCTTGGTATCTCGACGCAACCCACAAGAAGCCAACAGCTACTTATCACCAACTTCACTTAACTGTAAGTTTTGTATCCATCTGGAACTGCCAGCCATTACACTTTTACTTCATTTCTATTTTGGCCCCTTCAGGGTGCACCCAAGAGGGTATTTCCACAGAAGCAGCATCTTAACACAGCAATGACTGCGATGGTTACAGGGTGACGTTCACATCCACACTACCGGCGCTGGCACCCCGCACAAACACAGGCGGGTGGCTTGCAGAAGGCACCAAGAACTATTCATGACTATTTATACTTCTCAAGTCCATTGTACCAAAAGCTTTTAAGTAATTAGTTTTCCCTCGTTAACAGATGCACTGCCTGGGAAAGGGCACACAGGTGCTCCCAAGCCCCATCCTGGATTACAGGGCAGCACTAGATGGTCGGAGTGGAAAGCTCAGAAATGCCAGGCTGGGCTGATGAGGGCAACGCAACCACAACATTTATACAACGCGTGATTCCCAAGCCAGAACTGCAGGTGTTATTTTGGCAAGCTCAGAGACCACAAGAGCAATAAAAACATTCACAGGACGTTACCACAAACCCCATGTATCTAATAAATCAGAAAGGTGAAGAATATTTATCAGCATCATTTTTATGGAGACCCAAATGTACTTCATGAGACATCAGGTGTCAGTGATTTTTTTGCTGAAGTTGCATCCTATCCTAAAAGGAGCCAAGTTTATTACCTAACGTACCAAAAAAGTCATCTACAAATGCAGTCAACAGGGTGAGTAGTGCTATTCCACCGCAAGCACATCTCTAATAAAATATGTGGGGTTTGTACCTTCATACTGACACATCTAATACATTATTCCATTTTTCTCTTTTATACTTTTGGAAGAAAAATAGACGTTTGGCTAAGCCTAATTTAATATTATCAGTAATGCATTCAAACACATCACTAAAGACTGTTGCTAAAATTACATTACAGAAAAAAACAGGTAAAACAGAAACTGTTATCTCCTTGAAAAATATGGGCCTTATGCTACAGCACCTACTGATGAGAGTCTATTGAAACCCACAGGATTATTTACGCGAATAAGGATTACTCCCATGATTAAGGAGTGCAGGATTACAGCCATTGTTTGCATATCTCCTATTACTTACATATCCCTATTTTCACCTCTTGTTTTTTTTTCTTAAAACACAGGGCATTTAATTACTGTTAGCACTAGATATCATTATGCTGTACTTTCATCCCTTCAAAATTTGACTGTCTTTTGGATGTCAAATAAAACGCTTTTATGATCAAAACAAAGAAAATAGAGTAGAAGCAGCAGAATCTGGACTAAGTAATTAAAAACAAACAAATAAAAAGAGGGAGAGCTTGTTATCCACAATCAGAACTTATTCATGATTCATTTCATATTCACTCTCCTATCATGGCCTCTGCTCTTGGGAGCTGATTATTTATATCATTTTTTTAACTGTGCCAGGTAGTGAGTTACCTGAGAGTTCTCAGGCAAGGCTGATAGTATCTCTACTGGAAAATAACAAAGATCAGACAAGCAATTGAAACAAATATTATAGGTAGGTATATTGATAATGAATAATTAAGCAAAAAATTTTGATGCTCTTCACCTTATAAAGAAGTGGAAGGCTAGCCTTAGATCATCACTGCCATATGCTTTACATACAAAATTATCTCCTTTCTGTCCTTAGAAATATTGGGTAAGTTACTAATGCTTTCCAATGATTTTATGATACAACAGAATTGTTAATGCATTGTATGAATGTTATGCAGGTCCCAGTTCCTGTTCCCCACCCAATCAGAAATATATTTAGCTGAAACAGCAACAACACAAGCTACTCTTACAACAGGGAACCAACATTTTTAAGAAATTAACACAAGTTCTTTCAGATTCTCCAGTTTGACACTGAATTACATTAGTCTCAGTTTTGGTTGCAAGATATCAGACTTGGAACATAAATATATTTTGCTTTACTACTGTACTACAGGGATTTGAAAATTTAAATAATGCAAGTTAATTTAAGAAGGCTTGATTATAACTTTAGTGTCAGGTCTTTAGATACTCTTTACATATTTTCAAGAGTTAAAAACCAAAGATATTGCATGCCTTTTTAGGCCTCTTGAAGTCATTTTAAAAGCAAAACAATGCAGGCTATTTTTAGAAAGACTGGTAAAAGAGTGCACATTAGTTATTATAAACTGAAAAGAGCTTACAGCAGATTCAGAAAACGTCAAAAGTTGCACAAACTTACCGAAGCAACCTGTTTTCTTCCAAGAAGAGGAGTTTATGGTCAAGTACATTTGAGTTACAAAAGACTGCGTTTCCCGCGTCCATTTTGCATGAGGTTTAACCTGAAAATCCACCCGGCTGTGTCGGGCGCGGTGGAAACGCGGAGGTTTTCCCCCTCCAGAAGGCATCTGGGTGCTCTCCGGGGCGTGCGATGGCCCGAGCGCTGCCAGGCCAGCCGCCACTTGTTGCAATGGTAACAGGAAAAGCCAGGATCTGCCTGCTCAGGCTGCATGGGCATGAATAATTCATGCCTTCCACCTCCCCTCATTAGCATGCTGCTCAGCCAACTCCAATGAAGCAATTCATTTTGTCCTTTGTCTTCAGGAATAGCTTGCTGGATTAATGAGGGTTATCTGTGATGATAAAACCTGGGCCTGCTGATTTATTTAGTCTGATTGGTTAGAATTTGTGTCCCTAAATGCAGGTTTTATGGCCAGAATATAAATTCAGTTGTGCATCCTCAACCTTAGGCAGGAGTGGGTTGTTCGGCTACGGCAAGAATATCTAGCTACAGCCCATGAATGTTTCATTTTCTTGGCTTAAATATTGAAGCTGGGCTCTTTGTTTCTGAGTGCTTCTTGAGCAAAGTTAAGAGGAAATCTCCAAGAACACTGCTCGCACGTGGTTTCACGCATATTTCTCTAATGACCTCTTGGACTCCTAAATAGCTAACACCTGGCTTCCAGAATGTTTGTGTTCTAAGTACATAAAAAAAAAAAAACAACCAAAAAAACCACCAATAAACCTGCAAGGAAAACTCAGCAAATTCATAATTTACTTCTTAAAAAACCAGACATACTTTGCAGTATTATTTTCAAAGGAAGGTTTTGAAGGTGATATATTTCAATGTGATATTTTAATTTTTATTTAAAGTTTTATAAATAATTAGCAGTAGCACCAGAATTTTCCTCAATGTTTACCATCTAGGAATCTGCCATAACTGAAAATAATAATACAATAATCATAATTCTGATCAATTGATCACAAAACTAATAATTGAACACAATGACAGAATTTTTAGTCAATTACCCATGTAGTTATAGAAGGCATTATTGGGATGTATAAACACAGATTTTTATCTTTTCGTCTGATACTGCTAAGAGCAGCACTTGAATATTGTATTAGTTTTGGTATCTGTATTCTAAATAGGACACTGGCAAATAAGAGAGTGTAAAAGTCCCCACAGAAATTATTTGAACTCGCTAAGGGAAAAGGTCTTAAAAATAAGTGATTCAAGCTGGTTTGCTGTCAAAAAGGATATTGAGAGTTGCCTACAGTGTACAAAGGGCTTTACAGGAGAAAATACCTTGGATAGAAATGCTTCTGAGGTACATATTTCTAATGGAGAAGGCAATTACCTACTACAAAAATCTACTGAGTGCACTACTGGCCTCTACATTCCCTAGATACCTTTCTAGAAGGTATGCTTTTGCCAAACAAACAACTAAAAGCTACCGGACTCAGAACAGGTTTAAAGACTTAAAATGCAGAGAATATAAAAAGAAATTCCTTAAAATCCTTTTAGTGTTCTATTGTGTTGATGTAGTTCAGGGAAGTCTGCAGTGCATATGTTCCTATCAGTTGCGTATAGTGATTTTGGTAATCTTTAAATCAAAAAATTTTGCAATGATTTCAAGATTTCATCCAAGAACCATTACAGTGTAATGCAAATTAGGCTGATGAATGTTCCATGGCAGACTTCATAATGTTTGCTGCTCAGCCTTTCTAGAACAACCCAGGTGGATGCACTTTTCCTCCCACCATTTTCTCATCATTCCAGTTAAGATAAGGGAGAAAAACAACTTGGAGCACCAGGATATGTAGCAATTTGATTTGAGAATCTATAAGTAAAGCTTATTTCTGCCTCTAATATTGTTATTCTAGCCTGTTTTAGGCCGAGAAAAGCACAACTTTATTCAGTGTTTGATGTAGATGGGACTGAATGACTTTTAAGACTCTGATCACCAGCTTAAAACTGCACCGGGGACAGAAGAGTTTGTGGTAATATGCTGGATATGGGCAGAAAATAGAATTTGCTGTTTCTTCCAGATTGCAGGTGCGGGAGGGTTTCAAGGTGGTGATTACAGAGATCACTGCTGAGGTCGCCCCCTCCTACGGGGGACTTCCAACAATGGCCAAAACCCTGAAACCATTTCACCTGAAATAATGTTATTTCTTCACCTTCACTAAATGTTGAAAATGTCCTTTAGGATCTGTGTAACTTTAAAGGAAAGGTTAGGCAGAAAGAGAGAAGATAGGGAGACAGATACTGGCCAACTCAGTCCTGGGGAACATTTCTCTGCAGGATGTACCGAGACCGAATTTGCTCTTCATTCTGTATATATAATGATATCTCGGGCTGCAGCTGTGGAAGGGGATTATGCAGGTCGATATCAGCAGAACAGCTTCAGCAATGAAGTTGGCATGTCCTGGAACTTCTCTAGAGATCTTCAGGTAGATGGTGAACAGAAATGAGTGCAAGAGGTACAGAGAAGGGAAAGGGAATAGCTGTCTGTTGACGCTATGCGAGTTTCGCCTGAAAAATTGATTGACACAGTTGTAGCTCAGACTACCTATTCAGCCAACGTCACGTATGCAAGTCAGTGACAAATTATTGTTGACTGTGCTTGAAAGCTACAGAAATGTTGAGTAGCCTGAGCAGGAAGATGGGGTTCCTATCCATTGCCATCAAAATATCATCTTTTAGCACTGTTGACAGTTTAATAGCTACTTCTGTACATTGGAGAGCATTGTGAAGTACTGCCACTATATTATTAACCTAGGCTGGAACTTTCCTGCAAATGCAGAGCGAAAAAACACACAAATGGAGCTTCTGATTTAGTTTAAGGTGTGCTGTTCACAACATGAATAGTATCTCTCTAATTGCATTTCAGGAGGACCTACTTTAACCCCCAATTACGTTATCGTATATTTTTTCAGATCAAATTGATTCCATTCCATTTTAAACATCCTGATGATGGCATTCAGTTCAAACCAAGCATTTTTATTTCCATTTGTTTCCTCTCGGCATCTGAGATGGGATGTGGATATGGGGGAAGCTCCACAGCCTTCCGCTGACCTGCGAGACACGGAGTGTCGTGCGCCAGTGGACAGCAGGACTACATCCCTTTAGTAAATCTCTCACTGCTTATTAAAAAATGCCTTTGTGCAAAGTTGCACCCATGTATAGAATTACTTGGAATCATTCCTAGAATATACCTTGTATCATACCTTTGAAATGGTTTGCACAGCCCCAGTCTGTCACAGTTCAAAGCAGACGTGTGTAATATCATACAGATTAAGGATATTGTGTAGATGGGGAGGGCCAGGGTCATCGTGTGACTACAGAAAAGACTTGGGATTCGGGAGACTGGAGTGCGATTTTCTATTGATACCTTTAAATTAGCTATCACTGTAGTATCTGGTTTCTGTCAAGGTATTGCAGAAAATCAGTGAGATGCATCTAGCAGGTTAGTGAATCAATTTTCTTCTCTGCCTACAGGCTGACCCTTCTCTGTTGGCTGTCTTTCAGCGCGTCACCTCAGTTGTCTGGCTTTTTTCTTGTTGTTGTTCCTTGGCACCGTTGGCAGGCCACATGTTCCCTGCTGAGCCGCCTCTCTACGGCTGCCACCCACCCAAGGTGGCACCTATCCAAGGTGGCCAAGCTGGCTGGGGTGTGAGCCACTGAATGGTGGCTCTTCTGGCATGTGGCGCCAGGAGGGGCAATGGTCCAGGAGGACTGAGGACATCACTAACCAGCCCTGGAGAGCCATGGTAACGGGATGGCAGACTGGCCAAAGCCAGGCTTATGCATTCTGCTGTGACATCATTCCCCATCTGTTTTGGTTTGTTTTTTTTTTTTTTTGAAGTACCAGAAAAACAAAGCATTACAAAAAATGTCAAGCTGTGAAAAGAAAAGTCAAAAGCCAGAAAATTCAAAGTTAATGCTGATTCTTTAACTCCAGTCATTAACTCAGAGGCATGCCTGAAGCCTGGGCAGAAGCCTTAGCTGAACGCGTGCTGGTTTGTGCAACTGGCTGAGGATTCGCACATCTGAGGGGGCACAGATTCATACATGAACATAGGAGGGGAACAGGGACTGGCTGAGTTAAGAGATTATTCTCTTAAAATTAGGTAAGGGAAGGGAGGTGAGAGAAGAGATAAACTCATCCCGGAGACTGACAGAAAAAGAAAGATTAAGGACACTGACAAATGAGAAACCCAAGAGAGAAGACATGAATTAAAAGGTGACCAGGGAAAGAAAGAAGTTCAGACAGGAAAGACGGGGAAGTGGGGGGGGGGGGGGCGGGGCGGAACAAACCCCCAAAACAAACAAAAAACCCCACAAACCACCAATAGAGAGAGACTGAGAGGAAAGCAACTCAGATAGGGATCCTGGTATCGATCTGGCACAAAGATGGGGACTGGAGTGAAAATGGAAGGAACAATCTCTCAGAGAGGAAGAAATGTAATTAAAACTGTGAGAGGCTGAAGAAGAAAAATCAAGATAAAAAAGAAAGAGCTCACATTTGGTGGCAGTGGACAGAAGGCTCAGGGAATATTAGACTTGTTCCTCTTTGGCAGCCGGGGTGGGACACCGTTCCAGTCTCCATTCCTCTCTCTGCCCGGGACGTTTCACACATTGATCCTGCTAGCTGAGTCCTATCCTTAATTTCTGCTTATTATTTCAAAAATTCAAATTACACACAAGAAATTGACTGAAACAATCATTAAGGTTACAAATAAAACACCCCAAAGTAAGGAAATTCTAAGAAAACTGAGGAGGAAGGTTTTGGCAAACCCTGTGATACACATATATTGCTGTTCTGTTCAAGATCTTAGAGTATTTTGGCTCTTTGAAAATACACACAGCTGGATACTTACATTTAATTAAATAGTTTTTAAGATAATGACTACAGCAGCTTCAGCATAATTCACAATTAAAAGCAATCAAACCTAAAATTCAAAATTGCTCTTATTCAAATATCTAGCATCAGTAATAGCCTATATAGTTTTCAATGAAATGGGAGTAATAAAACTACATTCCAGAGTTAACAGTTGTAATAAGTACTGATTTATGGGTAATAAGGAAGTATCTATGTGTACATTCTCAGGCCTCTCATTTATTAAGCTAAAGCTTGAGACATCCCAAAAAATGCCTTTAATTAGTTTAAGCACTTAAGTTAACAAAACAAGCAGTTTAAACAAATACAAACTACTATTCTCCAGCCGCCGTGAACGTGAAACTACTATTATTTTTGCAAGATTAATAAAGTCACAGGTGATTTTATAACAACCTAATTAAAGCATAATTTAAACCTAAGACCAAAGATGTTTTTGGATTGGCACATAGTCAAGGGAAAGAAAATATTATCTCTTAATAAATACCATAGTATTGTTTTTGTATAATTCCTCTATGCTCGTAATATGTATGAAGATGCTTTAGAAAACAAGTTGCTTTGCTTATAAAGACATGCAATAAAAGTACTTGTGTAATTTTTCCCTTGAATAAACAAGAACATACTTTCTGTTCCATCATGTAATCCATGCATTAAGGAAGAACACTGCAATGATGAGAAAATAATTGAAGTTAGAAAGTCGGGAAAAAATACTGACAAGCGGAGCGAGGGGATAGTTTGCTGGCTCACATTTCAGATGCATTACATAGAGTGGCTAAATATTTGCATGGAGTACAATTAACTTTTTCCCCCCCTATAGTAGAATATGGCATTACAACATGCTGAGCACATTCAACTACACTAAAAGCAGTGGGAAACAGAGAGACCCAGTATTTTTCTCCATCAAGTCAGAGCCCTTTTGGCTGCAACCCAGCCCTGGACCTCTCGCAAGCCCCCTTCGCCACAGGCAGCGGAGGCAGTGGTTTGCATGAGATGAGCGTGGGCTCAGACTTCTCATTAGTGGACCCAGCCAAGGAGCCTAAATTCCCATGGCCTTTTGTAGCCATCTCAAGAGATGATGAAGTTTCTTTAATTTATCTATAGTCAATCCAAAAAATTACGTTGATGGTAAAAGGTGGCGGCAGTGGCAGTGCAATTCTGCAAAATCACCAAGAAAACGCAGATAGCGAGCATCTCCCCGATAAACATTCGTACAGCAACAGCGAGCTGAACTGTGCATTATTCGGCTTCGGCAACTCTGTGGCAGTTGTTCCTGCACTGGTTTCTTGGGATCATTGTTCATCAAGTTACTTCTCTAAACTTCATTTAGATATCATTCTGGGAATACCACTGTTTTAAGAATATAAATAGTAATTGGTAACTTTAAATCCCTTGCACACGGACTTTAACTAAGCATTGGCCAAGTATTTTACTGCAGTTAAGTTACTTTCCCAAAGGCCCGCTACAATGCAGGTGAAATCTCGGCTCTTTCGGAGCACAAGCAGACCTGCCCGTGCCTTTTAGCACTGGAACGGGTTGCCCAGAGAGGTGGTGGATGCCCCATCCCCGGAAACATTCAAGACCAGGTTGGACGGGGCTCTGAGCAACCTGGTCTAGGTAGTGGTGTCCCTGCTCACTGCAGGGGGGTTGGACTAGATGACCGCTAGTGGTCCCTTCCAACCCAAAACATTCTATGATTCTATGATTCTATGATTTATAGGTGACCAGACTATACCGGAAGCCTTACTTGCCCCATCCTTTCAGTGCCATCCACTCATTCCTTAGATATGAGGGACATCCTTCTGTTACAAGCCTCCACAATGCCTGTCCCTATGGGCCTTCATTCTTTATTTAATACTTTGAATAAATCATTAATATCTGCCACCTCAGCTAAAGAACAAGACTTCAGAGCTGGTTGTAGATAAGAGATGAGAAGTTGCAGTTGCCTTCAGCTGGACAAGTAGGACCTCGAGATCAGCAGCACGGGAGAGATGCTCGCCCAATGCCTGTCTGATGTCCACCACCAGAGACCTTGATGGCTGAGGAAGACCCAGCACAACTGCTGGAGTGGGACAGGGAATAAGGGAGGGTGTCTTGTATTTAATTAACACGAGCTGTGCTAAAGGACAACACCATAATCACAGACATGAGAGAGAAACAAGACGCTTTGTTTACAAGTGGCCTTAAAACTTGGAGTGAAAAGTCCCTTCCTTTTTATTATTAAAAAGTAATGCCACCTAAATTCTTCATTATACTTCTTCGTTATCGCAGCAGAGACTGTTACAAAGAACTGTCTGTATTGCACAGCCTGGACCACAGCAACCAGCTGCACAGTGCGACTCTTCTGTGCAACAGATACAGCCCACCACTTAAGGATTCGCTTCATGGGCAATCCGTACAAAGTGGAAGCATTTACTTTTTTGACTCATTTTACTTTCTCACAATAAATAGAAGAAAAAAAAAATATGGGTGTGCCAAGTATCCAAATTGAGAAGGAACCTGTAATAGCCTCTGTTTCCTCAAATATTTATCCTCCCAACATTTTTTAAATCTAAACATAAGCTATTTAATTGCTAATAAACCATTTGATATTAATTGGGTTCAAGTAGTAAAATAGAAATATATTTGGTAACTGGCTGTGCTGTTCATGGGTCCCGATTAACAGTTCTGTTGGTGGTACAGCAATGAATATATAATCCAAGTCCAGCAGAAGACGATTACAGTTTTAAAGAATCCTAAACACTTAAACAAGAATAAAGAGAAGGAGAAGAAGTTACAATCTCTTACATAGCTGCAACAGTTTATTGCCTTTCCCTCCCAGAAGCAGTATTATCCAAGGTTACAAAGAGACAAGTCCTACCATTAGTTCACATAATTTGATGTGAGCTCCACTGGAGTCAGAGTCAAATTCTGCGCTTTTTCCTGCACCACATTTCCAAGGTCTTTCTTAGACAACAAATGTAAGAGATTTGAGATTTAACTGCACACTGCAAATTGCTCATATTGGTCCTGATTAACCTCTGCCTTGGACGATTAGAAGTATCTCTCTGACCCTGACAAATCCCAAACTATCCCGCTTATAGCCATCCTTCTTCGCAGATAATTTTTCTGGCTCATTGCTTCAGCCAAACGACTCCTCTGTTCACAGCCGTCCGCCGGCTGCTCTTCCCTAGCGCTTCAAACACAAACCGTTCCGGAGCGGCTGATCCCTGCCTCTGACACCGACGCGGGCTTGGCCGCTGCTGTGTCATACCTCCTAGTTCTGAATCGCATTTCATGCCCGTCTTAAGGGATTGAAAGATTTCCTCTCTCAAAATCCAAAAGGATACTCGATTTTTCCCCTTAAAGGTCACCTCTGCTGCGACTCCTGAAGAGAAAAACCACCAACCACCTTGACAATGGTCAAGGAACAAATGTCCCAGGACACTGCTCGTGATCCTCGCAGTAACCTTGTATTTTTCTCAGTTTTTGTGACAGCCACCCGGATTTCCCCAGCTTTTACTTCAACAGCGAATTCTCTGGCACCATTCCCACATTTCAGTTTCTGTTAAGTGCCTGTCCCAATGAGCTGCGACGCCTGGCTGCTGCTGCGGTACAGATGGGACCCTGATTCTCACTTTGGCAGCCACGCCACAATAAATAGATCATTTCAGACTGTATCGATTTAATGCTTTCCCTTTCATGTTTCCGTGAGTCTATTCAGGGCTCCTAAGAGAGGTCAGAAGGAAAAAAGCGGTACGTGTGAATCCGGAGCAAGCCTTTACGATATCTATAAAGTTTCTCAGTTGATGTTTAGCAAATTGTCTCCTCCACACAGGTCAGAGGATCCCTGGACAATCCTGGTGGGAAGGGACTCGGGAAGGCTCGGGTCCAACCCCTGTGCAGGGCTTTACCCCAGCAAGTCTCGAAACCTCCGAGGATGGGGACGGCACAGTCTCCCCGGGGCCCGGTTCCTCTGCCCTTGACCATGGTAATCCCCCAGACCTAGGGGTTTGCTCCGGAGCACACGGGTCCACAGCCCGGGAGGCTGCACTGATTTCTAACAGAAACCTGCATGATGACAAAAGACAGAAGAGGGGGAAAAAAAAAAAAAAAAAAAAAAAAAAGAAAAAATCCTGTTTGCCCACTACAACTTTGGAATTGCTTAGATAATGGAATAGAATCAGATGACAATTTTAGTATTACCTGTGCTGTTCAGTTTCCTCATTATAGTTTAAAACCAGAAATGGTTATTTTTTACAAATAAGATTATGAAAACATATGTGCTACCACGAAGCATCAGAGCAAGCCCAGGACCAGATCCTGCACTCCTGTCTGCTGATCACCATTTCCTGCTGCTGTACCTTGTCTTTGGGTCAGTTTTAGCCAGAAGCTCTTCAAAGCCATCCTGGATGAAACCTTGGCCTCACCGGAGCAGACAGAAGATCTCCCACCGGCTGCCACGAGGTACAAATCCTGTGTCACCTTTCCTTTGCCATGTAAATTGCTAAGGCTCACCAAATAGATTTTGATTACTTTGCCGTCTGCAGCAACTGGGTCTCGTATAAAACAAATTTCCAGGCACAGTAACCTGCTCGACCTGGAAGAATGAGCAACAAGAAGTAATTTTGTTGTGTAGTGTATGGGGTTTCACATTTTCCCCTTGGCCATAGTACTGCCACCCAGTTCAAGTAAGTAAATTAATTCCCAGATACAAACTTACAAAGGGCCTTCTTCACTTCTCAGTGTCTTGTTGCCTGATTTTCTAAGAAATTCATGACCTTTGTAAATAATTCAAAAGGGAAGAGCAACCAGGAGATGACAAAAGTTTATCGGACTGCAACTGTTGCTAGGAAGGGGGTAGTTTCTGAGGAGGTCACATTAATGGCAAGCTTCTAGTAAATTAAAACTTAAACAGGTCAATGAGGTTGACAGCTACAGTTATGCACTGAGACTCAGGAAAACACAACAGTGATTAAGGATAATGCAAATGCTATTCCCATCTCTAAGCTGTAGGTGACTGCATTTTAATTTTTTTTTTCTCACGATAAAAATAAAGCATGTGAAAATACCTTCTGCAACCCTTAAAGGCAGAGGCATCTGTTAGATTAAGAAACTATGCTGTGATTCCATCTTAAAATTTTGCTGCACTTCAAAAAAAGAAAAAAAAAGATGAAACAGCAGGCAAGGCAGGCATCCATATTTCACAGATCATCCACAGAGTGTGTCTACTCAGACCAATGTGGAAAGACACTTTTGGTCTAAAGATCTACCAACTCATTCTCATAGGTATGAACATTTTTAATGTACATTTTCTTTGGGACAGTGTTCACGCCAGATTGTCACGTGAAAGGCTGGTGGATCTTTCAAGAGTGAAACATATATTAGATAAATATATATATTTAACATACAAGTTCTGAAAACTTCAGGTTCATTAAATATTTTCCTTTAATTACATACCAATAAAATATCTTCTGGTCTTGAAAACAGACAGCTGCAAACTTCTGTCGTCGGGACGCGAGCCTGCGTGTATACACACAGAGCTGGAAAGCTGAAGGGTGACCAGGTCTGTGGCACGGTGGAACATCTTCCACTGAACCACGAAGGTAACTCAGAAAGCATGTGAATGCAAAACCCAAAGTACCCCTATCACTCTTTAAAATTTCATATCAATTCCCTTATAGGAACTGTACACATTTTACCATTGTCTGCTCCTGTACCAGTTATTTAATTAAGCGGTTCTTACTGCCCTGGTTCAGTTGCTGTCGGTGTCGAGCAGGTCCCTCCAAAAGAAGCAATCATAAACTGCTAGATGGGTTTACTCAGCTGTGGCACTTCTAAGCTGATTTAAGCAGTCAAAACTGAGTGAAATTAATTAATTCACTGGAGAGCTTTGCCTTCTCCAAACTTAAGTAAAAAGTGATGCAAACTAGCAGTAATCAGATCCACATTTTTCTAGGTAAAGTGATCTGAATTATTTTAATAACGCCAAAACACGTGCTCTTTCTAATACAGAGGGGCAGATCACTGAAGACAGGACACCTCTCTCCTGCAAAAACCCAGAAGGCGACTACCTTATTCCTATCACACTGGAAGAAATTTCCTCCTCAGCAGCAGGTGCTGGTTTTCGGGTGCTCGGCTACACCACGCAGGCTCCGCTGAACGGCCCAGACGGTCGCAGGACTGCGAAGAGCACTGCGAGTGCAGAATAAGAGAAAATAGTAGCTGGATTACATCCACGTCCAACTGTCGGAGATGCTGAAGCGGGCAATTACCTTCTGGTTCTTACTAAGGCTTTTTCAGATTTTAAGTGCTTCCCTGATAGCTTGGTACACAATTATAGGTGGATTAGAGAAAGTGGTAATAGGGTATTTTTGCTTTAATCTTCTCTCAATTGTTAATATTAATTAAAGGACTTTTTCCTCTTCATTATACAATAAACATGAAGCACTTCTCAAAAATGAGCATTTTAGCTTACTAGCTACTTAGTGTTTATTTTTACAGCATTTTTTTTTAAAAAAAAAAGAACAATGCCAGATACCAGGAGGCCTGTGAGAACAGGAGACAAGCCCAGCAGAAACCACGGTAGGAGCGTGGCACACGTTACAACATGGTGAGGACGACCTCATCACTGACCTCCTCGCTGCTGGATCTGGCTGCAACACTTACCTGCTCGATTTGGGTTTCCCTTAATACAGCTGTCAGGTTCTTACACAAAAAGACAGCACAAAACCTACGAAGTAATCAAGCCATTTCAGCCAGAAACTGGGAATGAGGGAGATACAGAGTCTGAATCACAGAAAGGTCTGGGTTGGAAGGGACCCCAAGGATCACAGAGTTCCAACCCCCCTGCCACAGGCAGGGCCACCAACCTCCAGGCCTGGACCTACACGAGGTTGCCCAGGGCCCCGTCCAACCTGGCCTTGAACACCTCCAGGCATGGGGCATCCACCCCCTCTCTGGGCAGCCTGTTCCAGCCCCTCACCACTCTCTCTGTAAAAAACTTCCCCCTAATATCTAATTTAAACCTTCCCTCCTTCAGCTTTAATCCATTCCCCCTTGTAAATACCTGAGGAGGTTTTTCAATATCTCTGATAAAGCACCGATTCCCGTAAAGAGTGGCTCTAGAGCCGTCTGGGAGCCGATTTGGCTGATACGAGCAGCCGGCCGTTCTCTGTACGGCCTTGCAGCACCTCACCACAATCGCAAGCCTCCAGCCTTTGGTGTGGTTTGAACCTTGCTGTGAATGAGGAGCGTTTGCTTTGGTAGGCGGCTTCACTGGTGACTTTTTGCCACCTTTTACTGCAAAGCAAACACTGAGTTGACTTCCATTACGTACTCAGCCATGATCAGCAAGTGGGGTTTTCCACCTTGCTTAGGGAAGACCCCAGAATACGAGCTAGATTTCAGAAGCCGTTTCTTTTTAGCTACTCAGTCTGATAGCACAGAACCTAGAAATAAGTAAATTAAAGAAAATGGTAATAAGAACCTATTGTTACAGGCATACCAGTAACAATGTTCAATGGTAGCCAGGTCAGGTAGCAAATCACAGAGACTATTCCTGTAGGTTGGATTAACTCCAGTTTAACTCTAATAGAAAAAACCACACTATCTTTTAGGAAGAATAATTCACACAGTAAACACCCTGAGTGAAACAGGTAGCTGGATTAACGCATGAAGAACAGCAGCCTTTTGTTAGAGGCATACCGGTAACAATGTTCAATGGTAGCCAGGTCAGGTAGCAAATCACAGAGACTATTCCTGTAGGTTGGATTAACTCCAGTTTAACTCTAATAGAAAAAACCACACTATCTTTTAGGAAGAATAATTCACACAGTAAACACCCTGAGTGAAACAGGTAGCTGGATTAACGCATGAAGAACAGCAGCCTTTGTGCAAACCACCACCGTCTGCCAAGCACACACAGGTGACTTCTGAGGTCGCTTTGGGAAGTTTTGCGCATTGTGGCAGGGGGGGGAGGAAAAAAAAAAAAAAAAAAAAAAAAGTGAAGAAGCAGCAAGAAAAGGCAGCAAGGAGGCTTTACCCAGGGCCACAGCAGAGCTGTGGAGTTGCCCAGAGATAAAACTAAGAAAACTGAACACTGAGGAGAGGGAGATCGGTGCGGAGCGAGGAACCGGTCTGCACGAGCCCTGCTGCACACGGGGAAATGAGAGTGTGAACGCGGGGAAATGAGAGTGTGAAGGTGCCCTATAAACAAACCGGGGCTCATCAGAGGACCACGCCACGCTGACATCGCTTTCTCATCCTAATGGAAACAACCTGCAGGACATCAAATATTGGCTCAGCGTTCCGAACAGAAGGGCTAACACTAGACAGAGCCATACCTTTAACTCATTGAGGGGATTTTCTGTGCTTGCTCCTCAGAAAATAACTATTTTGGTTTCCAGTGCCCTAAGTCAGGGAGAAGAAACGAATGCTCTTACAGATTAGAAAGTAGCTGGAGTCACCATATACATGAGAAAAAAAAAGGGAAAATAAACAATAAATGCTTGAGAGTCAACAAAGGATAAAATGGTAGTGCAGAAGTACCAAAGTCCAATTTATAATAGTATCATTTATCCTTATAAAGTTATATCTATATTATATATCCAATCTACCTATATACAGGTATATAGATACACAAATAACCTACGTAAAGGGAGGAATATAGTCTTGAAGAAACCTTTGCAAACAGTTTGGATTTGGCTTCAAAAATGGGGAAAAAAAAAAAAAAAAAAAAAAGGCAGCATAAGCTCTTCATAGCAAATCACAACAAAACCACTGCATTTCTGTCCTCAAACCACTTCCAGGTTACCTGCCCCAGCTTCTGGGTTTTTTTTTTTTTTTTTTTTTTTTTTTTTTTTTTTTTTTTTTTTTCCTGAGGAAAAAACTGTTAATTCAGAAAGTTATGTTGCTTTAGACATAAAATACAATGAAAACCGTACGCTGAGCATCACACTGTGCTGATTTCTGGAGCGCTGGATCACACCCAGCACAGTGCAGCAGCAGATCAAAATCTGAACGTCCTCAGCATCACCGTACAGAGGTGGGATGCTATTACAGAAGTTGTGTCAGAGCTCTGATTTGCTTTTATCTAGTGCTGTATTTCAAGCTCTTTCTCCTGATAACAGTATCTCAAGGATTTGGACTATTAAAGTTATCTAAAAGTGATAATCGTTTTCTCTACAGGGACTATGTGATACACTTCCTTTCCTTCTCTTCCCTCCTACCGGTTTCCTCTACGTTGGTACCTCTCCACCCATCTCTGCAGTTTTACGCCAGCTCTACCTCCAGTAACCCCTTTCTGTACATCTTAATTTTTAAAGGCACCCATCTTTGTCCATTAGTTTCCCTCTGTCTGCAGCACGACCTCATTTCACTGTAGGGTTGCCATAAAAATCATCTCCTATTGCCTGTTTGCTGTCCAGACACCTGCTGTGTGTTCCCATCCCACTCAATCCGCACTTGGCTTTGCTTCTCTTATTCCGTCCCTCCCCCGCTTTGTGCACTGTTTTTTCTTAATTATTTTATTTACGCATATACCTTTGCCACTCGGTGCTCCCATTTTTACAATATCTCTGCCACAAATTCACTACTTCAAACCTCACTTTAAATGTACGCAAGAAGATCTTGAATTTTTGCCCGTTTGTGGAGGTAAATAAGGTGGCGGGTAGTGTTACCCGATGCGCCTATACAGAAACCTGTTTAATCTAATACCACCGATGTGAAAGAGTCAACTGCTGCAATTGCAGTTAAATGCAAAATTAAAAGAGGACAATTTGTCAGTTTTGAAGGAAAATTTGAGAAATCAAATTATCCAGAATTACCCATGGTTACTCTTTGTCGTGTGAAGGTGCTGTAGGGGTCAGCTGAGAAGTCTCCGGGTCTGATACCAGACATGGTCTTGCTTCTGGTTGGCATCAACCCACTCCCACAACACAGCACGGCACCCCACCGTACTGGTCCAAGCGCAAAATTATTCCCAGTTCTCAAAGAAAAGAAAATCTGACCAAGCATACGTTAAAACCCCCAACCCCTCGTGCCATCTCACCACGCGTGTTACAGCCCTTTTCTCCTTGTAGGCTGGGGCTCCACATTTACGTCCTTTACAGTCCAGGGAAAGCTGGAATCGGTCACAAATCTGTCCGGGCCCTGGTGCAACCTCTGCCCTGGAGCGCAGAGATGCAAAGAGAAGACAGCAGCTGCCTGGGCTTCCCCTTCACAGAAGGCTCTTGTAAAGGCCTCGATAAGTGAATTTCTTAGGAAGAAGCCGGGAATTAATCTTGCAGCGGGTCCCAAGCCCGCTGCTCCCAGGGGTGCCACCTATGTCAGGCACAGGTGAGCGGCAGCTCAGCAGGAGCCAGGAGAGCCTGCTCTTGCCGTAAGATCGTGCTGCTGGAGCCTGGTGTAAAAGCCACTAGATAACTACATGCCTCGAATGTAAATCCAAAGCTAAGGCAAGCTATGTATTTTCAGCCTTGATTTATCTGCAGGCAACTCTAAATTAATTAGGCCAGGGAGCCCTCACGTCACCTTTCCACTGGCTGCAGGACGGAGATGCCTGGTGTTGCAACCACTCACAGCTTTCCTGGTGACAGCCAGGATCTGATCCCTCCTGCCTGCAGCATCTGTCCTCCTCACTTGGTCAGGACCTCAGGGGCAAATTCTGCATGTCTCCAGTGAAATCCTGTAATTTTGCCTCTTGCATTCATGCGGTTCCTCTCTGGATGAAAACTTCCAGCCACCCCACCTGGCTAACCCCCGTCACTCACTTGCAACCAAAGGGAGCAAGAGCAGTTGCAGTTTCTTCCATCCTTCTTGCACCTCTTGAGTGGCAGCACCACAGCCTCAGGTTTCCTAAGTCCTTTCCCAGACAAAAATCCTCTCTGGATTCCCCAGGTCCCTTTCCAAGTTTCCTCTGTTTTTTTGGAGAAGGAGCTTGTCTGCAAGGGGCAGCATCAGCTTAGGGGCAAGATGCCTTCTCCAGAAGGAAGAAAGCCTACAGCAGACCTTGCAGACTTAGCAATTTGAACTTCCTTGGAAGAGTTTGTAAGACTAGAGGATGGACAGAAACCCAAAGGAGGCAGAAGCACATCAGGAGACTATGTATCACTCCAAACAGCCTTGAGTGCCTTGTCTTGAAGGTGTACCTGTGCAGAAGGCCTGGAAAAATCTCCTTGCTCCCACCACCTCTTCTCATGGCTCCCATACAGGATCCCTCCATAGGGTAACTGCCAGTAAAGCCTCAGAAGCTAGAGAGCAATCATCCACATTAAGCGTGAAAACCCAAATATCCAGCGTAGGTAAAGGTAGAGGGGACAAACTCCTAGGAAAAAGAACAAACCCCTCCCCAGCCCAACACAGACAGCAAGTCTGTGTGTCAACAAGCTGCTATCCCAGCTCCCTAATTACACCTCTCCATTAAGTACAACAACCAGCAGCTGTTCTGTGAAGCTTTTTTTAAAAAAAAAAAAAAAAAAAAAAAAAAAACCAAAAAAAAAAAAAAACAAAAAAAACACCCAAAAAACACAAACCCTCATTGGTCTACTCTGGTAGATGGAAGAAAAAAAGAGATTTAAAAAAAAAAGAGAGAGAAAGAAAAAGAGAAGACACAGCTAAAGTTCAAATGAGCTCAGCCCGCATATGCCTGATAACATCTCTGCACTCTGGGTTGTTCTTGAATGTCAAAATAAAGACTCTGAGTCTGAGCTTAATAATTTCCCTGGAGCACCATTGTCCTGCAGAGACGGTTTGCGTTTCGGTTCTCGGCTGCTGCCAAGGGAGAGGTGAAGCGAACCACTTTATTTATTGAGTTGGTTGTTGTAACTATTTAAACTATGCTCAGCATCACCGGCTGCTTCTTTCGGGTCGGTGCCTGGAATTAGTAGGTTTTTCTTTAGATCTGCATACCAGAGTCTCTCTGCTTTTATAACCCAGTTTTGTCCCGGCTTCAAATACATCTTCTAACCTGAGTAAGGATTACTCCGTCTTTGATATCACAATTAAAATGGATCAGGAGGGCGAAGTAACGATTGATCCTTCAGCTATTGTGCTGATCTGCGGAAAGTCCGGACTTATGCCCATGAGCAAAAACATTGAATCGCAGGGATCAATAAACAGAGCCGTCGTGGTGCAACTGCTGCCGGCTGCGCTGTTAGACTTGTACTGGCAATTACCGCCACTGGGTTGGCTTTACAACTGCTTCAGCAAATGCCCTATAACCCCGAGTCTTCTATGCAAAAAAATATCTTACCTGCCCTTTGAATTACCAAACCAGCATTCTGTTCTGCTGCTCTCTGCAGCCCTAAAGCAAAAAAATACCTCAATATTGTTTGGTAAATGCTTATAGCTCCCTGTTATGCTCATTTTCATGTTGGATTAGCAGGTATTGAGATAGCTGTTCTTAAATCTAGAAAGCTGGCTGCGCTATATAGAAAAGGTTTATAAATGAACAAATGATCCCACATTTTGCTTTCTGATGCTGCGGGCAGGCAATTAAATGTGATTGAGCTTCATAGTTTAGTAGTTTGGAAGTTCTTAACGTAGATGATTGCCAACTACAAAATACTTGGTGAATTATAAAAGAGGCCAAGGGATAGATCACTATAGGTTTTATGCTTATAATAATAATTAATTATTAAAAAATGCCTACAGGAGGAGATACTGTGGTCTTCTTAGCTGTGACCTAACTGAAAGGCATCTTAAGACTAGAGGATAAAGGCAGGTGGAGGAGGTTTTGCGTTACATCACGCTTTGGAGAGTGAACACGTCCTCAAGCTTCTTTAATCTAAATTTTTCCCAGCTGCAAAATCAGAGTACTCCAATGATGTCAGCAACTGTAATATGCATTGACTGTCAGGCAAAACAAAGTATCTTTTTCACCCCGAGATCAGCTTTGCAAGTCAATATTTACATCCCCTGGCAAGAGTCAATACTAAATATTTGGGATTAGTATTGCATTGGTAAATATCAATAGCAAATATTTGGTTAAAACATCCCAAATATTTGGTAAAACCCAACTCTACCGCCTGCGGGTCAGAATATGCATAGTTAATGCTTTAAAAATCATCTTTAATTTTTCATTTATTTTGACATATAAAAACAAGCAAGTTATCGTTATATATTTTGATTAAAAGTGGTGCTTCATTTACTCCAAATACACAACCCATTCCAGCTTTTTCAAAACAGTCTTTTTTCTTAAAATCAGATATTCACCCAGTAACTTATATCAGCTCTTCCTCTGTGTAGGACTTTTATCTGTTGGCTTTAGAATACAAGGAAAACTGAATATGAGATCAGGGTCCACCAAATCACAGAGGCGAATCTACTCATCTGATAACCCTCCCCTGCTTTGTTTTCTTTTCATTGTTTTTTCATCTTTTTTTTTCATCTTGCTTAGAACTTTCACTCATTCACCCAAGAAATATCGCCACGTAGCATTTCACCCCCAAAACTTAAAAATACTGTTGGATATTTTTCCCTATAAACTTTCACTACATGGAGCTCAGAGAAAGTTTCTGTTGATTTTTCCCATGACAGAAGATTATGTGTTTTTAATGGGGTATTAGCAATATGGCTACATTAAATGCCATTTAAAACCTCTTTCAAATTGGTATTGACCGTGTCGAAATGGGGCTATGTAGATATCCCCATAATGGGAAATATGGATGAATATTGTATTTTCATCAGAGGCAGAATTTTTAAACTAATACAGAAACCTCTGGAAATCATTATCTATACAAAGGAGTTAAAAATAGACTAGTTGCTATATTAACAACAAAAAAATGGCTTCTGAGTAATTATCAACTATATCAACAATATTATCAACTATTAGCAACTTGAAATACCATTTTGTTCCATAGCTGTTTCAATCAATACACTATTTACTTTCAAATAACCATGCATTAAGGATCATTTGGACATATATCCCATAAATACACATTACTTCATTATCGACTCTTTCTACCCACTGCTGCATTATTAACATTTCACTAAAACAAGCGATCAAGCAGCAAACAGTAGGAATTCATAGCAGTTAGCAATTGTGATGACTCTTATACAGTAATTGCTCCCCCAAAATATTTCTGTAGGGATGACCTGTTATTGTGGGGATTATGCCCCCAGGAATTATTTTTCATTGTGACATTCTTTACAGGTAGGTAAATTTAACCACCAAGCCAGCGAACTGGGAAGAAATACAATATTTGCAATGAGCTGTATCAGGGAATGTACACAAGACAGTTAAATTGTGCTTTTTATCCAAGGATGCAATCACTTGCACATATATGAGAGTGCTGGATTTCAATTCCAAAACAAAACCAACCCTATTGTTTTAATCCTATAAATCCAATTTATGCAGTTGCTCAGTAGCCTAGAAAAGAAACCAACCAGCCACCAAACCCTGACAGCAGAATGGTTTCCCCTCTTTACTTTTGGTCGAGCACTGAGACTCTGCTCTGCCGAATGTGCAGCACCATCTCTATGCAACTCATGCAGGGAAATTATCCTCCTCCAGTATTCTGGGATGACGGATGGCTTTCTCATAAAAGATGATCTACTCAGGGGCAATATCGAAGGCTGCAGTGGCGAATTGCCAAGAGCTCGAGGGCTGCACCTCATTTGCATGCAAATTTACATCAGTTTTAAAGCCATAAAGAAGTGCAGCAGCAGCACTTGAATATTTCTTGATAGGTTTAAAAGAGCGTTGTGTGATCACCAGAGACAAAAACTGAACGTCACCGGCTTTATCGCCTTCCACGCTGAGCGCCGGGCTGTGCCTCGAACGCTCTGATCTCGGTGGCAGATGCCCGGCATCCCCCAGAACCCGCCTTGGAGCAGCCTGAGCTGTAAAACGCTGCTCCCACCGTCTTCGTTTTAATGCTATTTAACATTTTTTCACTCTCCCATCGTTAAAGCCAGAGGCCGCGTTCATCCGCAGACCCGTCGACGTTGTGCCCGGAGAGGGCTGCGGCGAGGCGGAGGAGCAGCTGCTGCGCACACCTACCCCTTGCCTTTCTCTGCACCCGGGCTCTCCTCTTCCTCCCCCGCCAGGCATGCTAAGCCCTCACCAGCCTCACTGATGCGATAGTAAGAAAACGATTTGGGTAGAGAGACTGTACTAGGCTGCTGAGTCTGCAAAATACACTCCCATGCATATAATCTATAGTAGCTAAGAATATTGTGAACATATATACTTATTCCTTCATTGCATGCGCTGGCACAGTGATGCAGCTCTGGGAGGACCAAGTCCTTTCCGTATAAACCCAGTATGAATTGGACAAAGTCAGGGAAGCAGGTGGAGGGGGGTGCTAAGTGGAAAATTACTGAGGGAGGGAAAAGGTTGAGAGGGCAGGGGCAGGCCCGCGTGCCAGCTGGGCTGCAGAGGGAGTAAATAGGAAGGATGGGTTCAAACCTTTGGATTTTCGGTTGGGATGAAAGAAGGGGATAATGCAGGATCTTCCTGACAGCTCTTGGTTGCCTGAGACCAGTGTGGACATCTGACCCCAGGAGCTGCAGTCAAGGTGATCTTCTGGCTAGCTGCTGTATTCACTTTATTTCCAAACCTTGCATTCATGCTCCTTCTGCCAATAAAAATCCCTGCTTCAATAGATAAACTGAAGCCCAGTGTCTCATTAAGCCTGAGAATTCAACCCTTCGCTTCAAGCTCTGTCCCGATATCATTAAGAAATATTGCCCAAGCTGATCCACTAAATCCTTGTATTAGCCAGTACAATTAAATCTAATGGGGAGAAAGAAATGGGAGCTAGTGGGGCTTCTCAGCGGTGTGAGCTCCAGCTGGGGAGCTGAGCGGCACCGAAGCGACATGAAATGGCCAGTTACCTCACCTTCCCAGGGACACGAACTGGGAAATTTGATGGAAGAGGTATCAGAAATGCATGCAATGCAGCTGTACAGCAGAATCCTGTATCAATAATGTTACTGTTAAATGAGAAAGGTGTGTTACAACGTTGGCGAACACAGCCATGTGATAATTGTAACATTCCCACGTACTTAATTGAAAAGTGCACAAGCAACAAGTTAGAGATGGATACACTTACAAACCCAAAATCATTCTGTATTAAACTGCTTCAGAGTTTCTCAAGATAAATTGTGGAATACCTCAAAGTGAGAACATAAATCCCAGTGCTGTCATTCTTTTTCTCCAAGGAGTTATTAAATGAAGCATCACAAAAGTCAGGCTGTTGTGGTTCTAGGATTTTACTTCTCTGTCAGACGTAAACTTTGTGACTTCTGAGTTTCAAAACAATGTCCTAAATATGTCAACCATTAGCAGTGATACTTAATGAGATTCGCAGATAACCCCTTAACAGAATATACAGTGATTAAGTTAAAGGATTCATCTCCGCTGCAGCCCGTTAGACTTGTACGTAACAGTCATATGCACAGCAATAAAAATCTCCATCCGCACAGAACCGTTTTATAAAGATATTCCCAACCTTAATAATGTCAGTTCTCATTTGTTTCCTTGGAAGTTTCTTTTGTCTGCCACGTTTCGCCGGGTGCTTACCCTGACAAACAAAACATCAGATCCCACAGAAAAGTCTCCGCTTCTGCAATGCAAGAAACCAGTCGCTCCTCAACGGCGTTACAAGCCTGGCTGTGAAAAGCTCTTCCAGCTGAGGCTTCGGGATGAATTTTACTTATGTGGCATTGCTGAAATTGGTATGTGGCCAAGGTATTAACATTAGCGCTCCACTTTCACACATGCATGCACACATACACACACGGAGGAACCACAGAAACTGTAACGAGCCCAGTTCCGATGACTCCGTCAGTCTGCGCTAACCCGGGATTCAAGCTCCAATCTTGCCTCTGTTGGAGTAAATTGCTAAACTTGCTCCAACTTTAAAAGGTGCAAGATCAGATCCTTACATCTGAAATAAATCAAAGAGAAAAGCTCTGCCAAGTGAATCGTTGGCAAGTTCGTATTTTCTGGGAGAACTTGTTCCCTGCCGCATGGAGCCACTCAGCCAAGTCGGCCGCAGCAGGAGGTGATACCGCAGGATTGTGTAACGTGGAGGCTCCCCCGCTCCCCCAACCCAAACAATTAATGACTAATTGAAATTACTTCTCCTGAACTGACCTAGAGCCATATGGATTAAAACAGATTTCTGAATGCTAATTACACTACATCATTTTCCCAATTATTTTAAAAATTGGATTATGTACCGGGAGACGGGATGTTTGAAGCAGCCACTAATGAGCAAATCATGCATAAAAACTTGTTTGTTATGTTGGTGATTGAACAAAATAAGGTTGCAGGCATGATGTCGTGTCCAAATAGATGAGAAACCAAAGAGATTCTGAGAGTAGCACCGATTTTCAAGCTGTAATTCAGGTAGCTTCAAAAGCCGTGCTAAAGCCAGAGAACATTTTAGAGTATTTTAACAGCTATTTCCCTCACTGGAATGGCTCTAGCAGGGCAACCACCAGTTCCACCCATCAGGCTGGGAGCTGGCGCAAAGATGGGCAAGGAAAAAGGTGCGCTTGAAACTCGGGAGAGGGATGGAGACGGGAGCAGAGCAGGGAAGCAGGAGGTGCCAGAGGGTGCCCGTGTGCCGCAAAGTGGAGAAGGCTTGTGATTATCAAACTGTGCCAGGGAAGGAAAGACTAGGAACTCATGAATCATAGTTTTATCAAGACTAGGAACTTGTGAATCATAGTTTTATCCAGTGACATTGGTGCAAAAAAAGTCTGCATTACTGTCAGTGCGTTACTGACTCCATTCTGCTTGGCTCTGAGGCATCGGGGCTATAGCGTACGGTGAATGCGTTGCACTGCTCGTTGGGTTTTTCTTCCTCTTTCTCTCATTTTCCAGTAATGGCTAATGTCATTGCTGGGTTATTGGGGATTTCAGGGTATTTTCCTAAGAAATTACTATGTTACCTAAGTGACCAAGTAGTTTATAATCTGTTTTCAAAAGTTGCTGAGGAGCTTAAGAACATAAATCTGATTATCAAAGGGACTCCAGTATTGCATTTTTCTAAAGGTTTGCCCCAGCTTTCTGATCTAATCGAGAATAATACAGGAATTTAATAGCTACAAATATAGTCTATATATTGCAGGAGCTAAAACTCTTTAGATTCCCCGTTGAAATATTATAAAATCTAGTTTTAGTCCCTTTGTACATTTCTGGCTGAACAGTTTTGCTGCAATTCCAGGGCAGCTCAGGACAATATTCCAAATGGGTTTCCAATTCCCGTACAGACCTGTAGATCTGTCAGTCTGTTTGCCTGCTGCCCACATCCCTACCTACCTACCCAACTATCTTCAAGCGGCTGTTACAGAATCAGAATGGGTTGGGTTGGAAGGTACCTTAAAGATGATCTAGTTCCAACCTCCCTGCATGGGCAGGGACACCTCCCAATAGACCAGGTTGCAATCATCCAGCCAGTTCCTTATCCACTGAATGCTGCATCCATCAAATCCAAGTCTCTCCGACTTAGAGACAAGGATTTTGTGTGTGGCAGTGTCAAATGCCCTGTCCAGCCTGGCCTTGACCACTGCCAGGGACGGGACAGCCACAGCTTCTCTGGGCAGCCTGTGCCAGGGCCTCACCACCCTCAGCGTGAGGAATTTCTTCCTTCTATCTCATCTCAATCTACCCTCTGCCAGTTTAAAGCCATTGCCCCTTGTCCTGTCACTACATGCCCTTGTCAAAAATCCCTCTCCAGCTTTCTTGTAGGCACCTTTAGGGACTGGAAGGCTTCTAGAAGGTCTCCCCAGAGCCTTATGAACACCCCCACCTCCCCCAGCCTGTCTCCACAGCAGACGTGCTCCAGCCTCAGATCATCTCCATGGCCTCCTCTAGACTCGCTCCAACAGCTCCATGTCCTATTTGTGTTGAGGGCCCCAGAGCTGAACACGATACCCCACAGTACTTGTGGAGTCTCACAAGAACAGAGTAGAGGGGCTGAATCCCCTCCCTCGACCTGCTGGCCACATTGGTTTTGATGCAGCCCAGGATACAGTTGGCCTTCTGGGCTGCGAGTGCACATTGCTGGGTCATGTTGAGCTTCTCATCAACCAACACCCCCAAGTCCTTCTCCTCAGGGCTGCTCTCAAGCCCTTCTCCACCCAGCCTGTATTTGTGCTTGGGATTGCCGGGACCCAGGTGCAGGACCCCGCACTTGGCCTTCTTGAACTTCATGAGATTTGCACAGGCCCACCTCTCAGGCCTGCCCAGGTCCCTCCAGATGCCATCCCTTCCCTCCAGCATTTTGACTGCACCACACAGCTCGGTGTGTCATTGGTGTCATTGGCAAACTTGCTGAGGGTGCACTCCATCCCTCTGGCCGTGTCGCTGACAAAGATGTTAAACAGTGCTGCCCCCAGTACTGACCCATGAGGAACGGCACTTGTCACTGGTCTAACTTGGACATCGAGCCGTTGACCGCAATTCTTTTGAGTGCGACCATCCAGACAATTCCTTATCCACCGAGTGGCCCATCTGTCAAATCCACGTCTCTTCGATTTAGAGACAAGGATGTCGTGCGGGACAGTGTCAAATGCTTTGCACAAGTCCCGGTAGATGACCTCAGGTGCTTTTCCTTTATCCACCAATGCTGTAACCCCATCATAGAAAGCCACCAAATTTGTCATACTGCATGAAAAGATTTACAGCTAATTTGTCCTGGAGATTCTTGTAATACAATTTCACAGCAAATTTCAGTGCTGTATTTTATTCCTCATGGAATTAAGACATTTACTGCTTGGAAAATAAAACAACAAAAAAAAAAAATCAGCAAAAAGCAAGCCACATATGCAGTATGTAAATAACGAGGTTTCTAGAGTACTTGCTCCAAAGCTTCAGATTTAAGTCTACAAATAGGAAATAATACTCATTTCTCAAGAATACAGAATGTGTAAGTCAAGATGTACTTAGCTATAAACCCAATTTTTCTGAGTATCGTTCCTAACAGATAAATTCTGATCTCTTTGCATCATTTGAAATAAGCATTTTCTCTCTTTAAAGGATATATATATATAAAAAAAACCCAAACCACAAAAAAAACAAAAAACCTTTCAAAAACTGGATATTTTTACTCCCTGGATTGATAAAGACAGTGAGTTGTGCACTATTCTTACCTCATTCACACTGCTCCTTACCATTTTCAAGGTCTATTTTGCTCGCAATTTTTTAAAAAATCCCTTATAATTAATGAGATAATTCTTTTCTGATGTAACTGTTCTGTTATCACTTTGAAACTTAAGTTAAATTTCTATTCTGATATTTAAAATGTTGTATAGGAAAAAGAGAATGAAATTATAACACACTTTGTAGAAACAATCAATGTCTTGGAGTCAATCTCCCATTTACATTTTTTAAACCATTTGCTCTGGTAAGCCTTAAGACAAGACTTCGATAGCAACAGAAACAAGAACCAGTTCTACGTTGCAATGAATGCAAACAAAATTGCAGTAAGAAAAGAGTAAGTGTGGTACATTCTTTATTTTTAAGTTATTTGAATGAGGTACAGTTAATGTAAATAAAAAAAAAAAAAAACAAACATAAAACCCACAGGGTTTTTCTTCAGCCCAGCCATAAGCCGAAACCTAAACAGCATATTCTGTTAATTGCTCTGTTCAGAGTATTCTCACTGTTTTCAGTGGAGTGCAACGGCAGAGAACAATTCTTGGGAGTTATTTATTTATTTATTTCAAACCTGAGATACAAAGTTCAGTTTCCTCCTGATAAAATCCTGACCCCACTGAAACAGCAAAAGTGAAGCCAGAGAGTTTTCTGCCATTAACTTCGGTGGCCAAGGTTTGACCTAGGAGATGCATTTGTTTCATCACCTTTTCTTCTCTCCTCTGGTTGCCCAGAGAAGCAGGTGAGTGCCCAGGAACACGTCCAGCGAGCAGCATCACTTCACCAGATTTCATCCTTGATGTCTTAAGGGAAATTCTCTATTTGGCACTGATAGCATAAAGGATCGCAGTGACCCACGAAGAAAACTTACGGGCAAAACCAGAGCCCTTTGCAGTTCAGTGATTCCATCTTCAAACGGCCAAACCCAGCTGGCGTGGACAGAGCGAGAGCTCTGATGGATGAGCGGAGCGGGGAAAAGCTGACAAGTTTATTGCTTCCTATTTCCCACCCGGCTGCGGGGACGGCTCAGCTCCTTCTCAGCCGCATCCCCGGCTGCTATCCCGGTCCGGCACAGGTCAGTGCTGCTGCAGCCAGGGGAGCCACCAGCCCCCCTGAGCCTGCTGCTGGTTTTCCCAACACGATTTTTGTTCATCTTAATACATTTCTGGAGGCGCAGCAGCAGATCCAGTCACTGGCAGTAAGTTCTGATCATGCTGGTGGGATTCCTTTGACTCCTGTGCAAGGCAGCGTCTGTGCCTGGCGACGCTGTTTGCCCCTCACAGTGTGCTTTGGACAAGAGCAAAGCAGTCCCAAGAAGTAAACATTTCATTCTAATAAATGTTTTTTGGGGGTCTTTTTTTCTGTGCTGATATTGCCCCCGTTTCTCATTGATCATTTCAGTTTGCATAGTTTCAGGTTAAATGAGTAACAGGTCTTTGGGGGTCTTAAAGCTACTGTCGGAATGGGAGGAAAAAGTCTGCCTGAACTATTTCAGCCCCGTACCCGGGTTCATGTTCAAATGGCAGGCTGAGAAACAAGCCATCGCTTTCTGCTTGAGAACAGGAGTATTGTTTTCATTTCAGGTTTTGAATTTGTTTTTTTTCCTTTGCTTCCTTTTGAGTTACAAAACAAAAATTGCCGAGGTAGCCGCTGCATTAACTGTGCCGATGCTTTTTCATGCTTTCTGTTCACAGGAACTGTGGATGACTGCAAACAGTAAGGCAACACTAAAATATGACTTTTCCCTTGCTTGCATCTGCCTAAAGGCATTACCGGGGAGTCCTCTTTGAGTTTTCTTGAAGGGACAATGCCCAGAGGTTTCGGCACTGGGAATGTCTCTCAAGCCTCACCAGTGCCAGGTGGTCACTAGGCCATCAATGCGAGGGCTGCCTGGGAGAGAGCTGCGACAGGGGTTGCATATCGGAGCCCCACCGCCTGTACCTTTTCCCACGGGATTTACTTTTAGCTGTTCTGGTGACTTCCATGGAGCTGATTCCCGAGGAGTTCTTTGAGAAATATGAGATGAAGAAGGTGGCATAGCGTTAGCTTCAGTGAAAACATTTTGCATCCACTTAGAGGACTGTCTCCATCTCTGGGTTTTTTTCTACTTCCTTCATTCTAGTATTCCCCCTCTTTGTTTCCTGTTTATTTTTAAAATTATATGCTAAATAATTGTATGTGAAAACCCTATAAATGCTGCTTTTTTTTTTTTTTTTTTTTTTTTTTTTTTTTCCATAGCTTTACACTTTTCTTTTTAACACAACATTGCTTTTCTTGCCTTTCTGGTGGGATGTAAATAACTCCACTGTTTGAAGCATTCATGGTTCCTGAGACTCTTAAAAAGGAAATAAACAACCAGAAAATCCATTGCTACCTGCAGTTCCTTCCCTGCACCTAACCCCTCTGCCCCCAAACCGCTCACTCTTGTGCCTATTGAATGAGAACTTGGCAAAACCAGACGGAGCAGACCTGGAGGGGTGGGAGCCCGGACCCTACAAAAGCACGAGCCCCCCGGTCAGCAGCAGGACAGAGATTTTTCTTGTAAGGAGAAGTTGCACAACTCTCATCTGTTGTGTGTATTTTTCCATGTTCCTTGGAGGCTTAGTTAGGGCACGGCGAGGGAGAACTTGGGCAGAGAGCAGGACAGATGAGTTTCAGAGGGTAACAAGGATTGCCTGCAACAACCTTTCTGTCCCATCAGGGAAGTCACTGTCTGTCATTTGGACCCGTTGAAAAGCTCTCAAGTCTTCAACAGCTTGAGGTGACATAGCTCAGAGTCCTGGCTACCCATCTTTGTCCTCTACGCCATCTTCCTCTAAACTGAAACTTCCCATTAACCGAAAAGCGTGGCCACGCGTTGGGGAGTTTGGCCCACACAGATGACACTGCTCTCACTCAAGGAATGGAGCTGGAGTTGCAAACAATTTACGCTGACACACTGAATGGATATTACTAGTCGCATAACTCTCACTTGTGTCACTATATTCCAGTGATGCTAGTATCCTGCTGCAGTTATTTTCTTAAGTGGTGTGTAAGAAAAGATTGTCATCAATATTTAAAATTCATTTTTTCATGAAAATTTAATTCTGTGCTATGGTGATATTAATCTAATCTAGTCAGCAATCTTCTGATAGTCCCAAAGTCAGCAACAGTACCCCAAGTGACCAAAATTTTTCTTGTGCTGTTTTGCTTGTAACTGCTTTATCATTTAAAAATGTTTTGTTTAGAAATCCAGATTTACCTTACGCCTTGTCATTGCCGTTACATTATGCTCTTTATATGTAAACAGAGTGTACTTCAAAGAGCATATACCATTATTAATAGTTAATAAGAGAAATGGAAATAAAAACTCCACAAGCTGGTCTTGCAATTCACCGCACTTCATGGGAGAGTCTTTCGTTTCCGTTAGCTCTTTCTGAGAAGAGATGACTGTCTTGCAGGGACATAAAAACAACTCCCTAATTTTGCACTTAGTGGATATGTAATCTTCAAATAATGAGTATCAGGATGAAAACAACTCAAAGAAGTATCCTGGAGCATTTTTACCCTCTCTTGCTAAGGACAGCAGTTTTGTTTGATGAAGGGTTACAGGATCGGACTCCCAATAAGCTGTGGAACTGAATGCATGAGACGTTCCTCCTCCTCTCCCCTGAGCTCCCTCTGCCACAAAATGAAGCGGGAATATCGATGACTTCAAAGGAACTGTATAAACTCAGCAACAAGCCATAACCAACCAACATACTTAAATGCTCTATGACAGAGAAAACCTGTTAGAGGGGGAGAGAATGATTTTGAGTCCATGGTATTTTTCTACAAGGTGTAATGAAGCTAGCGGGGTTGTATACCCACAGTACCCAAGGCAGCGGCACGGGAGAGGTAGAATGCGATTTATCCACAATTTTGTTCACAGTTATTGGCTCAGCAGGAGACGCTGTCTTTAATTTATAATCTAGCTCACCGTGGGTGGTGGCTACAGGCAAATGCTTGGAGTGAACTTTTGACTCAACCAGCCCCCACAAGTCACAGGACTTCTGCGGTTTCCCTGAATTACAGCAGCTCCTTGAGGCCCCGCTGGGAACGGGACCCCGGCGCTGGGCAGTAGGCAAACATTTGTATAAACCACATTTTTGAGGTTGAATTCTCTAGTGTGCTGCGTGCACGCACTCATTGCTATTCAGTGAATACAACAACTGAGGAAGCTGTCTGTTATCTGGTTGGGACTCAAGCAGAAGTCCTTGATCAAAGGACAAATACCTGTATATTTAGGATTCCCTGATCATTCTCTTGAAAAGGTTTAACACCAGCATGTGTCGTTGGTGATGGGATATTTATTTAGCTGTCTATATTTCTCTCTTCACATTAATGACATGCTATTTTTCCTTCTACTTAATTAAAACTATCTTCAAAGAGAACCTTTTATAAACAAATTAGGGTTATCTGACTCATAATTTAGAATGGAGCACTGTTTGATCAATACAATTGATTGAAGAGATCTAAACCCATCTCTTGGATACTTTATTTCTGTCTTGGAAATTTTTGAATACCTCGCTTAAGCAGAGGCTGAAGTGCGTGACAGCCTCACAGCCCCCTGTTCTGTTAGCTGGGCGCTCTTAGAATGGAGGGAAATAGCACTAAAAAAACCTTTAAATGGAGCCATTGCCTTTAAATAAACCCGTGTGAAAGGGACGTGGTGAACCTGTCATGCGTTTAGAAAGATTAGGGATCACAGAGAAGATAAGACACCTGCTCATGTATTTTTAGTTTCCACGAGATGCCGTTTGGCAGACAAGAGAACAGAAAACAGAACTCTTCATCCACCCACCCATTCCATCCACCCATCCACTCATCCATCTGCCCATTCACTCATCCATCCACTCACCCACCGACCTATTCAGCTATCCATCCATCCCTCCCTCCCTCCCTCCCTGAATACCAAGCTCTGCACTGACTGAACTGGAAAGAACTTCAATCTGCTTCTCTAGTAAAGACCACAGGAAATTCAGATCATGTGTGACCATGTGGACATCTATGGAGGTTCAGATGCAATGGATTAGGTGCACTATTAATGTATATTTCGTATATAGAACACGGTCTTGGAGTTGTGAATCTCATTGGGGATGCTTTAATATAGGACTTTTCAGGCTTGCCCCCATTACAAGTAATGTTAAGATTGCAGTAAATTAATGTATTTAGAGAAATTTTAAATATGCCCTCCAGGACAACTTTTGACCTTGGTGTATACCTGAACATTTTACCTGTATGTATGAACTTCCTGACCAGGGAATTGGCATTTCTACATGTATCTCTTAAGGTCATTTCACAATGAAGACAACATTGCACTGTACAAACTTCTAATAAAAAAGCCTAAGTACACCGCAGACCTATGAGCAGATAAAGTTAGCCTAAAGAAAGAGCAGAAAAAAGCAGCAAAAAGAAAGTACCTGAAGAGTTACCAGACACAAGGAAATTACATCTTTGTCTCACTAATTCAATACCACCACAAAGTTCATGACAGTAACTAACAATTCCATTATAGTTGTCCACCAGCTCAGCAGTAAATTCTCTTATTCTGGGGGGGGAAAAAAAAAAAAAAAGAAAAAAGAAGGGAAAAAAAAAAAAAGTGAGTCATGCCCCTGAGTAGGCTTAGAAAAATACTTACCACGCCTGTACACCACTAGTCGCTTGTTTCTCATTTATTTCAGTCAAAGATGCACATTTTGCAAAGGGAAAAATAGAGCGTACGGGTATACTTCCTGCACGTCCAACATCCGGCTATAACGAAGGATTCTGTGCTCAGGCTGCACTGGGATCCATTTCTACCCTATGACAGTAAATCACTTCAATATGATATTGATAACACACATTTTTGGATGGCTAATTTAGTTTAAATTTATCTGTGCCAAGATATCAAGTTGATAATTGATCTCCAGCTTTGTCCTGCAGCATTAATTAAGTTTTAGAAAAGCCTACAGATCCATTTATTTTAGTTAATGCAAATCTGCACCTATAACAACACGACTCAGATATTTATCACTCTGCTGTGATTCCCTTTTCATGCTTCAGCAGTTCATGTTTACATCTGGTTTAAGTTTTTCTAATCTAAAATAAATCAGCATGAAAAAGCATTTGATTTCTCATTTAGATTCTCAATTGCCTTTTATGACAAAGATAACATCCCTTGTCTGGTTTTAAATGGTAGAATTGTTAGGTTAAAAATAATAAATAAAAATGTTGTCACTCCATAGTTTTTTGCAACTAACCTAAATTTTATTTGCCTCTTAAAAAAGTAAAAGCAAATTGGGGTCCTTTTCTATGGACAAGATAAAGCAACTGTCCTGGTTCCAGCCCGGACGGAGCTGGT
>KL265378.1:17018-32405 GCA_000699545.1 Podiceps cristatus
AGCTACAGCGACCCTGGGGGAACCGGCTACGCAGGGAATGATCCCTGGACCACACCGGAGGGCAAGTTAGCATCAGAGCTGGCTAGGGCAGCCTCTCATTGCCTCTTGTAGTTAGAGTACATCCTTATGTTTGTGAAAAGTTTCACGGGTCGCTTTAGTTCCAGTTTTTCCTTCCTTTTTTTCTTTGTTTTTGTTTTTTTCCTTTTTTTTGCCTGCTTCATACATAGAATCATAGAATAGTTTGGTTTGGAAGGGACCTTTAAAGTCCATCCAGTCCAACACCCTGCAATGAACAGGAACATCTTCAACTCAATCCGGTTGCTCACAGCCCCATCCAGCCTGACCTTGAACGTTTCCAGGATGGGGCATCTGCCACCTCTCTGGGCAACCTGTGCTGGTGTTTCACCTCTCTCAGCATAAGACATTTCTTCCTTATGTCTAGTCTAAATGTACCCTTTTTTAGTTTAAAACCATTACCCCTTCTCCTATCACAACAGACCCTGCTAAATTTTTTTCCCCATCTTTCTTGATGGGGACTAAGTAAAGAATACTTAGTTCTTTAAGTATTTCCCCATCTTTCAATACTTCTTTAAATATTAAAAGGCCGCAATAAGCTCTCCCCGGAGCCTTCTCTTCTCCAGGCGGAACAACCCCAGCTCTCTCAGCCTGTCTTATGCAGTAACTTCGTTGCTTAGCCCAGGGTGGTGATGAGGGTGGCCATCTCCGAGTGGCGGGTGCCTGCTGGTGCTCTCTCTCTTCCTCCCCTTTCCCTGCCCCGGGACATGAGCTGCACGGGCAATATGACCCAGCTCCTCTTTCCACCACTGCAGCTCCATGTCAGACCATGTTCCTATACACCCCGATTTGCATCATGGTTTATGTGCTGCTCCCCTTGTTTTGTGGGGATCCTCTGGTTTGGAGCTGTGGGGCTTTTTTTTTTCTTTTTTTCTTTTTTAATGCAAGACAGGTAACGTGGCAGGAGGGGTTGGCGTGCGGCTGGGCCCACTCCACAGGGGGCTCTCCTTGCTGCACTGGAAGGATACTCATTTCCTACCCTAGTTGTCCCTGGTTTCTATCACTGTAAGTGAGAAGAGACAGAGTGGTGCAAAAAGCACTGTGGAAACTGTGCTGTTTAACTCTCCCTTTAGTGTGTTATCTATCAAAGTAATTACACGTGGCTCGAGAACCTCAGGCTGCTGCAACAATATCATTCTCCTGTAGCTTTTCTGTTTTCTTCTAATTAAAACGTTACTGTTTCATTCATGTTAGTTTGCATTTTAAATAAGAAGATAGGGTCAGAGTGGCTGATTGGTAGCTTATTCTCTGTGTGGATAAAGGTAAGCGTTAATCACCCTGTCATACTCATGCTTTCTCTTTACGCATGCATCTCAGACATCAAATTGCAAATAAAAGGGAGAGAGAGTGTCATCAAGGCCTTGATGACATTTGATTTGCTTCCTCCATTGGGTCCCAGGGAGGGACGATGACATGTCCTTGCTGGCTGCTGGGGTATTCGCTGGCCTCACATGAGCTGCATTTTGAGGAATGAGGAAACTTTCATCCCAAAGCAAAGCTCTGCTTTGGAATTTAGTGAGCTTCCATCTCCTGTTGCCTTTAATATTCATTCCGTGTTTTATCACTGCCGCGCGCCTGCCTCTTCGGTGTGTCAAGGCAGGGGCAGGAGGATTGCGAGACCGGCCATTTATGCAAACAGCCCTATCAGAAAGATTTTCTGCAATAATCTTCACCATAAATAATGTGGTGTGTCTCAACAGCCCCTCAGACCCGTGATTTGCTCCCAAAACGGCCGGCGTGCAGCGGGCACACATCCCCACCACCCTTGGGAGGCTCAGCAGCCGCAGGCTCCGTCGGCCTTCCCCGCTCCCTGGGCACAAGCCCATCAGCCACGGCAGAGATGGTCCGTGGAGATCTGGGCACGTGAACTGGGAGCAGAGGTGCAATACTCAACACATCTGGGTTTTGAGGTGGGGAGCTGGGATCTGATCATTTAAAATCTCCCCTGCTCCAGGTGTTTCTGTAGCCCTGAAGCACGTGTCCTTTTGTAGGGTATTTTTAGCAAAAGTAAGTTTACTGAAGGTCACAGAGAAGTAGAGCATCAGCATCTAGAAGAGCTGTCATTTCGCTTCCAGTCTAGCAGGAGTAACACATTGACTTATTTATGAGAGCAGTCAGCTCCCTTCTCTCTGTGTGTAACAATCTGCTTTACCTCTCCCAGCACAGGGAAATAATTTTATTGTCAACAATTCTGTGTCCTTAATAAAATCTTAAAGAAAGTTAAGCAAGATTTGAGGGAAATGGAAATGTTCCCAGATTTACTTTATTATTATTATTATTCTTTCCCAAATATCCCACTCTTTCACTGTCTAAACCAATGAACTACAACCACTGCTCTGGTCAAAAGGAGGGGGAGGAAATTATTTTTCAAAACATGAAGACTGTTGGATAAACCCTTGGTCCCAGCAATTCCCAGTGGCTGTGCAAGCCTCTGGGTGTTAATGCCATGCTCCCATTTGTTGATTTTCTCCTGTTTTGGATTTAGCTCCATCTTCCACGTTGGGAGAGGGACTGGCAGCATCTGACCAACACCAGCAATTCCCAGTTAGCTTTCGTCCCATCTCTTCTGAGCCCTTCCTTGCAGGAGTAAAGGAGCCTGAGTGCACAGCAAACTTCAAGCAATTCATTAAATCTTGCAAGGCAACATCCAAATACTTTGCAACCAGTAGGAGAAGCTTAATTTGTTGGTTGGAAAATGCCCGTGTCAAGAATGACTAATCTGAACCTAGATGATACCTGGAAAATTAAGATATTTGATGCTCCCTGCAGAGAAAGATCCATCAAAATGGGAAGAGTTGCTCAACAAGCATGAAGAGGGAAAGTGCAAGCCATGACAGCACTGTCTGACTCATTTATGTCATTGTTTTATGTCATTGTGTGTTGATGCTATTGGGAGAGAACTGGGAGAGGACACAAGGAGAAATGTCCCTGGCTGGGCTGCCCTGGGCGCATCGCAGCTTCCACCTGCATCCTCCAACCCTGTAGGACCTTCCCTGGAGCTGTGATTGTAGCAGCTCCAAATATTTTATTCCAGGCCCAAAACAGAGGTTGTGTGGCCAAGGATGAAAAATCAGAAGCAATAGGGAGAGGAGGCTGAAAAAGAAGCTAAAGAGAGAAGAAATTAAGGTTGCCCATGCTATGCCTACTTGTCTGTGGGTTGGTTTGTGCTGCTATCGCAGACTGCAACCCCTGGGACTGGGTGATTCCTACCTGGTGCTGAGCTGTACCCTGAGCAGGTCCTAAGTCTGCCCAGACCTCCCTGTGGCCTTGCATAGCCAGGGAATGAGGATTCACCAGCACCTCTTGGGGGCCCACACGTCCTCTTAATTTTTACCTTTTCTCCTGGCCATCCTTGTTGAGTTTCGTCCATCAGAGATTTTTTTCAAGACAAGATCAATATCCTTCCAATATCCTTCAGACCAATATCGTCACATCTTCAGCAGCCAGAAGGGTTGGTTGTTGCATGACACAAATCAGAGACCCTGTACCATGGCTGTTGTGAGCCTTCCCTTTCCACAAAGGGTGAAGAACCTAGTCTGTGCAGGACAGTGAGGTCATAAAATGTTGATGAGCATCAGAGATGACAATGGCCAAGCATTCATAAGCTTTATCTAATAACCTTAATAATTTCCTAAGAAATCTTCCCTGAGCTGGGTAGCAAGTGGCAGTGGCTGGAGAGATGCTAAGACAGGAGGATTGCAGCAAAGGGTTGGGTTGGTGCCTCTTCCCACCTCTAAGCATCAGAAGTATGTTGAAATTTTAGGCACCGTGTCCTGGTCCCAGTCCTTTGCACGTGGCTGGCACAGTGTCTAGCATACTCAAGGCCCACTGCAAGACAGATTATCAGCTTGGAAAAACTGATAGTGCTCTGCTGAGGTCAGTTCACGTGCCTGTGGTGCTGCAGAGTTTGGACATGTCGGGGATCTATTCAAAATGCTCCTCAGCTCAGAAATGATGAATCTTCCAGGCACGTATCGCGTCCTTCCCTGCTTTACAGACAAGGGAGCTGGCACGGATAGTTGGACGTGTTGGCTTGAGGCTGCACCTTGCTCATGGCAGAGCAAGCCCAGCCCAGCCCGCTCTTTCCATGTACCACAGGCTTGTGACTCGTCTTGTGGTTTTCCCTGTGACGGCTTTTCCTGTTCGTCAGCCGTGTTTTAACTACACTGAGGTTATTTCCTGAACTTTGGGAACCAGACGGTGATCTGCCAGAGGTAACTGGTGCTTTTCCAGCAGCTGGCTAGAAAGAAACCCCGTTTGCACATCAGTCTTCCAGTAACCTTTATTTTTTTTGGTCTGTTGGTGAGTACCAGTAACTCGGGAAAGAATAAAAATACTTGAGTGAAGCTCCATTGCTGCTTCCTGATGTAAAGATGAGACATAATCACCTCTAGCTGGGTGAACTTACTGTGTCCTGACTTAAACAGGTCTCTCTGCTCTTTATATCATGATCCAATGTACCTGCTTCATTTAGAAATTGGGGGTTCTCTGTGCTTCTATCATTCATTGATTGACTGAGTCTGCAAACAGACCAGCATGGTTGTGCCATTAATTACAATTTATAAACACTTTGTGTTAGATGAAAGTACTAAGTGGAAAGGGCAGCAAATGAGTATGTTTGGAGCTACAGGGACTGCCCATCCAGCTACAGCACGGACCAGTCCCGCCAGCTGGTTTGAACCTAGTTGGGTGTAGACGTCCCACTCTCACCCACTCATTTCTCATGTGCGCCAAATTAGATGAAATTCTCTGATAAATTATAATGTAGAAAGGGGTTTGTAATGATCTGTAAAATGTTAATAAATTACCAGGAAATGCTAAAGTAACATGGTATGAGATCTTTTAAAGTAACACACAAATGATGTGGCAGCATAATGATCCTTAGTTTTATTCTGTATAAACTATAAGGCTTAATACCGTCCAGGCTCTTCAGAGCCCCTCACCAAAACAGACTTCTCCTCCTCCCTTTTTTCAGTCCAGATGAATTTTCTTCCTTCCAATACTATATTTTTATTCTTTTTTTTTTTTTTTTTTTTGTCACCAAAATATGCTGAATGCACAATTGGTTCACATTTGAAACCAAGGTTGTCTTCTTGTCACAGCCTCTGCACCCAAAAGCTGAGCCTCACAAAAGTACTGATGTTGTGGGAGACATCTTGGCCTTCTGTATGATGTTAGAAGCCTGGAGAGATGTTGGATAAGATCTCCAGATGGGAGATCAGAGCAGGAGGATGACCCTCAGTGGCATGTTGCACAGAAAGAAGGCATGAAAAGCTGGAGGGGAGTGAACGTACAGGGCCATGAAGACCTGTGAAGTTCACCCGCAATGTCTAGTGAAGTTCTGAAGTGTGACGGTGTGTTTTCTGCCTGAAGTGGGCACTGTAATTGTGTTTATGGGGATGCCAGCCTGATTTCATTGGTTAAATTTTGATGGTACATCAAACAATTCTTGCCATGAGTATGAATGGTCCAGAGCTGGTTAGTCAGGGTACAGTAGTTAGGACTGTCAACCACCAAGATGGGCTTGGCTGAAAAGCTGGAGACTCTAAGGTAAAATGTCCTTGTGCTTCATCAATATAATTATTTTCATGAAAAATGACAGTTCTTATTAAACAATTGCCTGTCATAATTGCCTCGAAAGCTGTCATTACCAAGGAATCAGCTGTCACTTGCACCAATGTGCTTCTGGAGGTGTTTCTGCCGACTTCTAATGAAATTGCCCAGCTACAGAGAAAGCCCTGGGGTGCAGAGGAGGGTGATGCATCTCTACCCTGCCTTTCCCCAGGTGCTGCTGCGGTCTCTCCGGGCTGCAGTGACAGAAGTTGATCCTCCCTACTGTTCTTATCCATTCTTTAGTGCTTGTCACAGGGAAAATGGGGTCAAAGACTGTGGAGATTCTTCTGCCCATGGCAAGAGCTGCATTCCAAAAAAAAATGCTTCCAGCACTCATGGGCTGGAGCCACAATTTCTCCTTCATCCTCTCTTTCCACCGGAGATGTTCATCCTGCACTTGGGAGAACAATGGGGTTTGTGGTTTTGGGTTTGTGGTTTTCATGTTTGGGTCTAATCAAGAAGAAATAATTAAGAAATTTATCAGGGATGAGATAAACAAAGCAATTAATTTAGAGTTGACCTACAGCACTTTGTTTGCAAATAAAACATCTAGTTGGAGCTGAGGTGAACCACCTTGCTTCGGTTTTGGCTTATAGCTCATCTTTTTCTTCTTTCTTTTTTAGCTTAGGAAGGATCTGAAATAAAACAGAAGTTCAGCATGTTTTATTATTTAGTATTTTGAAATGGAATGTTTTAGTGTTTCCAGAGAGAAGACAAGTGTTTATTTGAAAACACAGAAATAATTCAATATTTTCCCCCCCCCTTTATTTTTGTCAATAATATTTATTGAATTTAACAGGAACCCTCAAGTAACTTTTGGTTTCCTTCCAAAAATTCATTTTTCATCAGATTAACAATTCTCAGAAGAATATTAGCTGTCTATAACTGCTGTATACTTAAGTAAGGGCAGAATCCTGTACCTCCAGGCTTGTAAGTCCCAGCCCTTTTGCGTCAGCCTTCACCTGGGTGACTTGTGTGAGTTGCTGGAGCGTGAACCAGGGACCTCCAGAAATAAGAGCAGAGTGTGTTACCACTTACATTAGAGGCTTCATTCTGTAGGAGGGGGGCTAAAAGACACCTTTGCAGCGAGGATGCATACAACAGCTACTTAAAGTTGACAACACAGGTGTAACAAGCTTCAAGGGGCTCAAGATTTGCTCTTTCATTTAATCATGGCAATTAGGACTGCTTCAATGATTAGAAACTCCTCACAGGACAAAGACATTTTTCAGTTGTTTTTATAACTCGTATTCCTACTCAATCCTGGTACTTTTCATTACCTTACAACAGCGTGTAATATCTATTTAAATACACAAAGCTCTAAAGTTCTCCAAACAGATCTTTCTGGTTATAGTTGCTGTACAACTTTCACCGTCTCACTGTGATGAGCCAAAGCATGTCTGACTTGGCTTCATCAACCTTGAGCCAGGTTCCACCTCTTTTAAGCATTTTAATTAACACATTGTAAATAAGTAAACATATACATAAATTGTCCCCTAAAAGTTAGACGCAGTCTTCTTGGTGTTCTCTCTTGAATCATTTTGTTTCAAGTATCTGTCTTCTAGCGTGTCTTTTTTTTTTAGCTTGCTCATGTTCCTTCACTGCTAAAGATCATATGTTTTTCCCTGTCTGTGCCAAGCATATACCAGAGAGATCCTGGAGTAAGAGTATTTAATAAGGTCTCTAATAAGCTCTAAACATAATAATCCAAATAGCACTCAAATGGCTGGTGCCTCTCCCTCTTTATGTTTGGTTCAGGCTCTTTATTTTTGTTCCCAGGTTGTGAGACTGACTGTATCATTAAAGATCAGAAAAATCCCCTTTTTTCATCTATATGATTCCTGCTTTACCAGCAGCTGTGCAGCAGAGCAGAACTTCTGAATGCCTTTTCAACAAGCCCCAGACAGGTTTCATGAAACATTTTGATGACTCGAACTAGGTTTGAACTCTACCTTTAGAATTATAGCCGGTCCTGGTATCCCATGCACATATTTATACAAAAAGCCATTTCTTCATGCAAAAGGAGAAAAGATCAGAGAAGGTGGTTTCACAATTACCCTGAAAGAGCTATTGCAGAGCCAACAACCTTGACTGCTTGTAGCAACTGCAGCTGCAGAGACCTGGATGTACCTGGATGCCCACGGGTTTGGGGTGAGCGAGGAGTGACCTGCACTTCTCAGCTCCCTCATACAATCTGTGAACCCGATCAAGTGGTCAAAGTTGGCTTAACCCTGTCATTGTAGCTATGCTTTTCCAAATTAAGCAGTGCAGGAAATAGAAAGTAAAATGAAAACGAACTGTAAGTAATGGAGAAGAGAGGTATTTTCAGAAACAGGCTGGGTACCCTCAGAGGGGGATTGCAGTGGGATTGGGGCTAGGGATGGAAAGTTGCTGTAAGAACAGATTAAAAAGAGAATATCAAATAGAGCTGGATCTGATGAGAGAGAAATGGTAAGCAGTAGCAAACCCTGTAAGATTCAGGTGGTCAAGGAAGACAGTGAGAGAAGGCAGGAGAAATGCGCCTTGATATGGAGACGTCTGGATCTGGGTGACCCAGCTGCGTCTCCTTGTCCGTGTAAGCAGGGAGAAGTAGCATGTCTAAAACATCCCCCAAGGAACACATTCGCAGCAGGGATAAAATGCTGCACGGCAAATCCTCCGGGCCGGCTGAGATCTGGCTCTGCTTTGCCGATTGTCCTCTTCTCTATCACTCACATGTTGATTGTAAACAACAGCCCAGCAGGGAGTTGAGTCTTGCGAATGTTTAATTTCTGTCTTAAACAAAATCAAGTGCTGCCTCCCTGAGCTGGTAGTTCAATAAAAGCTAAATGGAAGGAATGACTCACATTGGTGCTTCCCATTCCCACCAGCTTTACCTCCAGCGCTTTACTTTTACCAGCTCCATTTAACTGCATCGGACATGAAGAAAGCAACATTTTCATCCTTGCTTACACCTATTTTTGAAACCACTTAGAAGATAAGAGACATCCAGAAGGAAAATGTGCTATCACTATTCTTGCTTTGCCCATGATGCCACCCTTGCTGAGCCTCGCTGGCCCAAGATGTTATGATGGGAGAGATCGGAGTTCAGAGTAAAACAAGCACTCAACTTTTTTTCTTGCACACCCTGCTTTAATATCTCTCCTCCTCCTTCAGCACTTTCAGTGCCAGTGGAATAATTGAGGACACGGATGTTTTAATTGCCATGACTTGGTGTCAGAGTTAGCAACATACGGTAATTAGAAGACTCACTTCTCCAAGGCACCACAAATTCCTTTAAACAACCATGAACATTGCTAGTGGGCCAAAATCTCTCTGCCTTGGTTGTGGTGGCTTGACCTCGGTTGGATGCCAGGTGCCCACCAAGCCGCTCTATCACTCCCCTTCTCAGCAGGGGAAGGAGAAAATAAGATGGAAAAAACTCATGGGTCAAGATAAAGGCAGTTTAATAAAGCAAAATCAAAGGCCACACATGAAAGTCAAGGAAAACCAAAGATTTTTTTCTCTATTTCCCATCAGCAGATGATGTCCAGCCACTTCCCAGGAAGCAGGGCTTCAGTACGCATAGCGGTTGCTCTGGAAGACAAATGTCATAACGAGTGCCCTCCCTTTCTCATTTCCCTTAGGTTTTATTGCTGAGCAGACAAAGTATGGCATGGAATATCCCTTTGGTCAGTTCGGGCCAGCTGTCCTGGCCATGTCCCCTCCCAAGATCTTGCCCGCCCCCAGCCCACTGGTGAGGGAGGAATGTTGGAGAGAAACCTTGATGCCCTGGAGCCCTGCTCAGCACTAGCCAAACGCTGGTGTGTTATCAGCACCTTTCTAGCTACCAGTACTCGGCACAGCACTATGAGGGCTGCTATGGGGAAAGTCAACTCCATCTCAGCCAGACCCACTGCATTGCTGAGAAGGCATGCTTTTTTCCTGAAATCTAAATTTTGCTTTATTCATTTATCATATCGATGTACTCAGTCTGCCAGCCTGGCATTTCAGCTCCTCCATGAATGTTTTTATTGCCTTTAGTCAAAGCAATATTACACGGGAGTTAGATTGAGGTATGGAAAGTCAGACTTCCCAGAGTCACATTAAGGCTTCATTTAAAATCAAACCTTGCTAGAAAACAGAGAAAGCCATTGTGAACATGCTTGTGAAGAAGAGGTTTAGATCAGATCTAGTTATTTTCTGCCTCCATTTATTTACCTGAAAAACAGGAATAATAAAAACTTTCTTGTACCCAGAAGGGAATGGACAGTTTTGCTTAATGAATCACTTAATGTCTTTGTCCATAAAATGCTGAATAAATTCAATGTACTTCCCCCATTTCAGCGCTATATATGCTGTTCTCACTCCATGAAAATTCATTGCAGTGCCTGAATACTGAGCACTAATGAGAATTCTCTGCACTTAAAGGGCTGAAATTAAAATATCGCAATTACCAAAGTGTCTTCCATTAGACAGAATTATTTATGAGAACTTGTCACTTAAAAGGCTCTCAGTTTTTACTGAATCAGAAATCAAGATGTTTCAGGCTGTTGTCATATTGTTTTTCTACCAGAGTGACACAGGAGCGTGTCTTCCTACATTGCAATGAGTTATGTGGGAGAACAGAGTCCAAGATTCCTTACATGTCTTCTCAAACCACTGTGGTTCAACTGGAGTCTCTCAAAACAATTGAGAGCTGAAGAGCTTCATCTTCACCAATTTTGATGCTCATCCTTCTCATGACTGGTCCTATATGGAAGATGAATCTGGAAGGACTTCAGTTTATTGTCCTGGCATTCAATTTAGTCCTAGGTTGACCGTAGGGAACATCACCCCACCAAATAACTGTATTTTTCAGTATTTTTGGCAGAGACAGACCTGAACGTGGCATCCCAGATCCTTTATGTGCCACCTCACATCTTCGAAACCTGGAGGGTTCATTTTCTAAGGCCACACTCAGATCTCAACTGAATAGGTCACCCCTCTAATACTTTGGGGCTTCACTGCAAGCAGTTTCTTTTCAACTGGAAGATGTAAATGACACTAGAAGAGTGTCTGTCATCCATTGTGAGGCATGATTTTGGAGTCAGAGAAAATATCTTTTATTAAAATAATGAACTGAACTGAAAAACAAGTAAGCAAACAAAAGATCTTGGTGAGTTCCTGGGCAAGCAGGTCCTTCTTTGATCTCAGGTAGGAGCAGACACCTCAGTTACGTATCAGAAAATCAATCTGAGTGTACCTTGCCTGTTAAGAGGCTTGCAAGTGGGAGTCAGTTTGGTCCTTGTGGTGCAAAGATGCTGACACAAGAAGGACAGCAACACCCATGGGTGCCTGGCAGCAGGAGAGGTCCATATAGTCCTTGGGGTGGGGATGAGCTGGGGGGTATCCTAGTGTGCCATAAAAGCCACATGTGTCATCTTCCGTCTTGTGTCAGTTAAAGCGTTGGCAGTGGCTCGTCTCAGAAGTAGGTGCTTATGCTTAAAATACATTCCTTGGTTTAAGAGTAGGAGGGGTCACTGTGAATCTTGGGGTTTTATTAGCCTTTTGCAAATGGAAATGTTTTTGAGAAGTGAATAGTTATACTGCTGGTTCTCCATCACTGCCTTATTGTTGAAGGGAGAAAAAAGACTGGAGAAACTAATTGCATTTGAAAGGTATCAGATATAAAAAAAATGAAGAAGTCATCAGTCACTGAAATGAGGAGAATGTTTCATTATGAAGCCAATTTGCCCTTTATTGAGACTGACGTGTGCAGGTACTTGCCTGGCAGTATCCGTCAGCTTTTGGCTGTGAAGCTCTGAGCAGAGCCAGCCCTCTCCTCGATGTATGGGCTGATCCTGTCCCTCTTCCCATCCCACACTGACCCTTGTTCACCCAAAATCCTGGAGAAAAATGGAGTATCTTTAAAACATTTTGAGATGGAAATCAGCCACCAGAGACCCAGACCAGCAAGGGCAGGGGCAGGAGCATCTCACCTCTCCTGCTTCTCACCCGGCTCTCTGCCAGCAGCGGAACCTCTGCTCGGGAAGATGAATGGGGTTTGGCACATCACTTTTGGGAGGCTGCTAGTCCCCACGTGAAGCAAGGCGGCTTTCTCCTTGGTCGCTGAAATGGTGCCAAAGAGCCTGAATGAATGGGGTGGCTGGAGAAGAGCAGCAAGAGCAAACCTTGCCGGTACTGCCAGAGGGTACGGGGATCCCTCCTTAGCCCGGAGCCTGCTGGGTTTAACTGGGATATACACGGACAATGTGTTTGGGCTGACACACTGTCACCCTGGGCACAAACTGGGGCCAGGGAAGGGTCAGTACAGACAAGTGAGCTCACAGGGTAAAATCCAGGAAGCACCAAAAAGGCGCTTTTTCGCACATCCCTGGGAATCTCTTTTCAGCAGACATCCTGCCCTTGCTAAGCCGGGCTTTGTGCTCACCGGGCCGGCCTTCGGGGCAAGTCAAGCATCTTCTGTTCGTATAACTGTGAAAGCCTAAATGGTGTGGCTGCCTGAGAGCCGAGACCAGACACGGTGCTACGGCCCGCGGCAGCGATTCGTGCCGGCAGCTGCCGGCTGCCTGGAGAGCTGCTCTCGCGGTTTGTACTGACCGTTCCTCATTTCATGGAGTAATGGAGATGACACATGCTAAAACAATGACAGTGCTGTCCAATAACTTCCACGAAAAAGGGGCTTTTTGCAAATAGATGTAAGGAAAAGGATCAAAGGATGATTTCGTCGTCAAATTTTGTTCAACAGCAGCATCCAACAGAAATGTAACGTGTCGGTTCACTGTTGGTGTAGCAAAGCCAGATGCTCCCTGTGCTCCAAATAAAAGGTGCTGCATTTCTCCGTGCTTGTTCTGAAAACAGTTTTTAGTGGTGAATTAAAAATTTTAAAAAATTAAAGGTGAAATGCTCAATTTTTGGCTATGAATATTTATGACAATATTGGACTTGCAAATCTGAGGTAATTTAAATGTCAAAACTGGTGTAAAGTCTTTCCTTTGGAGGATAAGTCAGGGAAAATTAATCTTGATTACAAATCATAACATTGGGAAATTAGCATCTGAGGGCATCAGTGATAAACACTTCTGTACATCCCCTTTTTAAGTCATGTATTTTACAAAGATGAGAATTAATTTTAATAAAAAAATAGCCCCTTAATTAACCAGTTAGGTAATTAACAGGGAAATCCTGGTTGCATTCATGACACTGTGATTATTTCATCTTGCTAAATCACCTCCTCTTCTGCAAGGACTTTGCCTCCATAACTGGAGAGGAATGGTTTTACCCAAGACTGAGTCTTGTGTCTGGAATCCTGCCTTAGGGATAACAGCAGCAACTTTTGCACTGAAATTCTTGTGCTTAAAAAAGGAAATTACTTTAGTTAACACAGAGCAAAGGCCAGGAACATCAGCCACGACGTCTCTGTGAGCAGAGGATGATGTTACCAGCAGCCACACTCAGATCCTTAAACAGGACCATGAGTCACTGGGTACCGGCGGAGGTTTAGCCCCTGATTCTTGCATTGCAGAAGTCAGGGCTTGGAAGCTGATTTCTGCTCCAGCTTCTAGGTCAATGTTTTCAGCCATTCCTCCATGGTCCCTTGTGGTTTTGAGAAAGGTAAATCTGAAAAACAACCCTACTCTTAACAGGCTGCAAATAACTATGCAGGAGTCCGAACTGCCACGGGGAAATAGAGATTTTTCTAAACCTTCAATCAGAATCTTAATTTAAGGAACAACAATCTATATCTTTGCAGTCAGCCATGGCTCAATATGGAATCCAAGGAGTTAATTAACCCAGCACCTCAGACTTGCCTCATCCATCAGACTTTTAGCCAATGCTGGCTGCAGCCAGATGCTTTGGGGTAAGGTCCAAAGAACTTCATAACAGAAAAGAAGCCAACCCACAGATAAAACATCTTCCTCGCGCCAGTCATCTCGTGGCTGGATTATGCCTTAAAGCAAAGTAGGTTACATAAAGACTGTATTCAGTAATGACTCCTCAGCACCTACACCAGAAACAAATCTGACATTTGGCCTGTTAGCCTCATTTGCAGTCTTATGCAATAGCATTTGGTTCCACATGTTCATTTTGTACTTTACTTTAAAAAAAAAGAAAATCAATTTTAAGAAATGGAAATGCAATCGGGACTTATCTTTGCTATGGTTCGAAGTACAAAGCCATGACCTTCTTGATGTGTTTTGCCGTGGGATCATTTTCTGAAAGGCTGTGCAGCTTTGGGGTTATGGTGGCCTTCCAGCTGTCTGGTTAGGCTTCAGACCTGCAGCTCGCCGGGACCTGACCTGTTCAATGCAGTGGGTTTTAATTAGCCAACAGAGACGTTGCCATGAGGGAAGAACGGCTCTCATATCTGCTTCCCTCTCTGTCTACGCTAGATTGAGGATTTTTCTCTCTGCTATCACCGTTCCTTGCTCACCACTTGAACCAACACATACTTTCATACTACTATATGCGTGTTTACCTGCTGATATACCTTCATGGTTTTGTGAGGCGGAAGGTCAGCAGCTTGAAACCACTAGATCCTCTTGAGCTCCTCGGAGATGCCAGGTCTCTCTGCAGCCCCTCTGTTTGGCTCATCTTCCTGGCAAAATGGCTTTTCTCCAAAAATATGCCCTCCCCACCTCCTCAGGTTGACACCTGTAATTCTACAGTAAGAGCAGCAGAGTGCATAGTATTACTGTAAAAATATTAAATAGGTCCTTTTAAGGAGTCTGGAAGTCTATGCATGAATAATCACCCTGGTTTCTCTTAGGGAGCTCATGGTTTCCCATCCAATAATGTTCTGAGACCCAAGGTGATGTCTCCACAGCAGCCCTGGGTGCCCATGGTGCCCAGCTGTAACACCCCTACTTGCGGAAGGCTGTGGGTGGAGATGTCCTGGATGACCATGTCCACCTGGGAACCTCTTGCAGCAGCTGCTCTTTTCCCTGAAAGCCCCACTATCACAGCGCCGAGCTAGCCAAGCCCGTTGCCCATCTCTTGTGCCGCACCGTGGCTCGTTGTTTAAACCTTTGAATCCACTTTGCATGGAGAGCAACCTGTCTCAAAGCTTCAGGCACGGAAACTGCTCACTCAAATGTAAATGCACAATTGCATCCAGTTCTCAAGGCTTCTTTGAAAAAAATAGCTCCAAGCATCTCCGACTATCATGCTTTCATTTTGTCTCTTCCTGCATTTATCTGAACCATTTTTGGTTTTTATCCCTACAACACAGAAAAAAAAGTGATACATACGTTGACTGAGAGTGAATGGGGTTTTTTTCCCCCCCGCTGGACAGATTTCCTCCCTTTCCTCCTCCAGCACTTCACATCCTCAGCTCTCCATCTCTCCCTCGCTGTGAACATCTTTAGCAATGCATGGACTCTGCAAATGTCCCGAGGAGCATGCAGTGCTGCAGAGAAACCAACAGCCGCACTCAGATCTCACAGCCTGGGCTGAGAACGCACCGAAAAATTATGCAGATTATTAAAGTTCTTTCCCAGAACGCGAAGCTGTCCGAGACAGAGGCTGTTTCACATGCGGCCAAGATCTCCTTTGCAGCTGAGGATGCTGGGGCCAGGAGCAGGACCAGCCCCTGCATTTGAACATGGCAACTACAATGCGCACAAACAAATTTTCTGCTGGTTTATTTATTCAGTTACAGCCGCTGCAAGTACCCTGCAGGGAAAAGACCTTATTTCAACTGCTCCCAAAGTCAGC
>KL265378.1:32436-86297 GCA_000699545.1 Podiceps cristatus
AAATCGACTGTAATATAACAATATAGTGACACGTCTGGCAATTAAAGCTGCCCAAGAAAGGCAGACGTACCGGTGCACTCCCATTCATGCTGGGAACACCAGAGGACCAAGTCGCTCCCAATTCACACTGTATTCCTATTTTTGTCCTGCTGGCGTTCAGCTCATGAACTGGGGGAGGAAATGTAATTAGTGGAGGACACACAGCTAGTGTGTGATAAAGGAAGAAAGACAAGTCTGGGTTTGTGTTAGATTTATGCCTTGCCCACAGCAAGAGTAAAAAACCAAAAGGATTTGGCCAGCGTAAGAGAGGTGCTGCTCTGTGAAATACCAATGCGCTGCCCTCCTTCAAAAATAGAAAACTGCAGGGAAGTGACTGAAATTTTCTCAGGTTCAGTAAGATCATAAAGACACTGAAACCTTCATGAATAGTCCCATGATGATAAATCAGTAAAAACAAGTCTATAAACAAAAACGTGCTTCTTGATTTGCCTTGGTCCCACCACTCAAGCACAGCAGAGGGAGGTAATTTCAGTCTTCCTCAAGACACTACCTAGTCAATGTTTTCTTGGTAGCTCATCCAATCATCCTGATTAAGAGATGCATAGCCAGGTCTCTCAGAGCAGCAGGAGAGAGATTCAGGAGAGATGAGCGCATACTCAGCGCTACTTGACCTTGCTTGTTTTCGAGAGGTCAGCTACATTTCCGAAGCAGAACATCTTGAAGGAGAGCTGGAGATCTCTCCAGCCCACTTCAAAGCCTGATGAGAAGAGGGACAGGTACTGCCTCCTGGGAAGGACTGCCGTGGAAATAGGGACTTCAAGAGGGTCTTACAGCATTAACTTACTTGAGAGAAAGCTACAACCTCACACTGCTAAATATCCACTGTACCAAGGTTTTTATGTCCATCAGATGTCAGACTGTGATAGGTGCTGGTTGCTGCCCCGGGCTGTGGGACACTACTTTAGGCTGTGATTAATTTGTATATACTGGAAAATAATAAAGACAGAAGATCCACTCTGCCGCGGCTTAATAATGCAACTTCAGGAGAGACTGTAGCATTTTCTCTGTAAATTAAAGAATGTTCCAAACTTCAGCTTTAAAGTTCAGACCCCCAGAGAGATTGTTAGATTTTAATTGCTACCTTAATCAACATTTATTAGTGCTAACCAAAGCTCCTCATGGATTTAAAATTCAACCCATTTGTCAACTACTAATTATTTTAAGCAGACAAGCTGTTATTTTACCAGCTATATTAATGTGACTTTTCAGCATATGCGAAATATTACAAATAGCTTCAGAAAATTTGATCCTGAAACATAATTCGACAGATAAATCATTCTTTGCCATGATCTCACTTGTCTCACAGACATTTATAGCAGCTCTTTACCCTCGTCTATTCCCACCTCACCTGGGAGAACATGCAAAAACAGAATCGGGTCCAATGTATTTTTCAGTAGGAGAATGATTTGTTCCTTCCATTTGTTTTTGGTTTTGGGTTGTTTTTTTTTTTTTGTTTTTTTTTTTTTAATTAATACTCCTTTCAGTCCTTCTGTAGTGTGCGTGCCTTGTGCATCAGGCTGAAGGCTTTAGTTGCTGGCTTGGTTTATAGCAAAGTCTCTATCTTAAATCTTCAGTATCATCCTGGGGGATGGAGTTGGTTTATTAATTACCCTGCCCCCTCACTCTAATGAGCATGTGCTCGCCTGTCATCCAGCCACTGGTTGCATCCCCATTTTGCCCCCACAAAGGGAAAAGGGGGTTGCTGCAGCTTTGCACACCCACGCTCTGGCCCCGGCGCGGGACCCCCCTGCGCGCATCCAGCTTGGATGGCGTTGGCAGAGGGGAGCCCAGCACCCCGCTCCCGCACGGCCGTGCTTGGCTGCAGAGTTGCCACGTGCCAAGTGTAAAGCTGAGGTTTGATTGTCACCACGTGAGCGGAGCAGACCCACATTTTTCTCTGTCATAATCCATCTACCAAGAGATTATGGGAAGAGAGAAAGCAAGCACCACTTGATTTAAATGTTTACTGCTCTTCGCAGTTAGAAATCTTTGCTTATTATACTCCCATACTTATGCCTTTTGCTTTATTTTATCGCTTTATTTTTATTATTGCTCCTAAAACACTGGCTAGAAATCCCCACGCTGGCCTGCTCCCTGTAAGTGACTTCATACCCACGTAGGCAAAAGCCATCGGTTTTGATTATCAGGACTGAAATGACTCAATATTACCAGAACAAGGAAAGTTGAGGGATAATTGACTGTCATTGTGGTTTAATTCTTTTTTTTTTTTTTTTTTTGACATGCTCTGTGAGAGAATATCCAAGCATAATAGTCTCATTCATTACAATAACTATTCCAAGCATGAACTGAAGAAGCATGGAATAACAAGCAGATGTTAGAGAGGCAAGAATCTGGGTATGGGCTCGTGAAATCAGCTGCTGTGATTTATTGCATGGCGATACACCCCTAAGACATACATGTAGTCTGCGCTCTCATTAAGGCTGCGGTGGCTGCCACTCCTGCACCCATCCCTGCCCACAAAACCCACGCATCGGGAGCAGGAGCGTCGGATGTGCTGAACACTTGCAGCTGTGGCTAACAGCATAAGGAAGAGGATGATTTTACTTGGTTTTGACGAGGACGTCATTAGCTACCCTCAGCAGGGAGCATCAGCCCACACCAAGGGAAGCAGCAAGCCATGGAGGCACTTTCTTTGGATGAATGTCCACCCCGTGAGCCCCCACCTCAATGCCTGATGGAAAAGAAGAGAGGCAGGAGGATAAACACAAACCAACTGCAAAATTTGGATTAGGATTACTCATACGTCAGGAGCATTAGGCACTGCATGAACGTTTATTACATTATTTAGAGGGCTGACAAGCAGCAGAACTGGAGAAAATGATATAGATTGTGATAGGCAACAGGCAATATCCCTTTGGCAAAAATAGGTAGGAACCAAAATACCAGCAGATAGTGAGAACTGAAATCCAACTGCACTGGTAAAGTATTTAAAGCATATTTCCAACCTGTCGTTTGAAGCTGAAATATTATTTCCCCTTCAGTAGAATATAGCTGCTGGGGAGGGTGAGGGGGAAATAGTAACAAAGACCTACGTGTTCAAAAGGGAAAGTCAAGAACATTATTCACTGAGTTTTTGTTCAACCAAAAATATTGCCCTAAATAGTGTTAAGGATAACTAGAGCTCAGGAACAAAGCTAAGGCCAGTAAACTGACAGCACAGAAAGTTACTTTATTCTTGTTTGCAAGCAAACTTGGGTAAATTTAATGTACCCAATCTCAGGAAATTAAGGAGAGGGATTTTCTGAAGGAAAAAGGGAGGAAAATTTAAAACTTTCAGATTAATGATGACGTGATGGTGGATCATCACTGTTGGTCTGTCACTTCTTCCTTCCTCCCTCATCATGTACGGAGAGGCCACAGCTATCCTGGGCCAGAGCCCTTCCATTTTAGCTTCCAGATATCGCTCTTAAATCAGGGGCAGGAGGCCCTAGATTAACCGAAGTGACATGTACAAATCCCCCAAACCCATCTTCATCATCTTCATCAAGCTTAATCCTAGTGAAGATTTGGGGGGGTTGTTGCTTGATTTTTTTAACTGTTTTACTCTTTCATTTTTCTAAATAACCATTCTTTTATCCTTCAGTTTTATTGAGTGATAAAGCTGGATATCTGTGATGTACAACGAGGCATTCTGCAACGCACAGTGGCAAACCTTAAAACCTTCCCATTTGCCCATTTTCCAGTCATTTTCAGGATTCCTGGAAATCATTTCCAGGATTTCCTGAATCATTTCCACAATTTCCTGAATCATTTCCAGGATTTCCTGAATTTCACAGAATTTTCTTTCTCTTGGAGGTGGAATCAGAAGAACCATTCAGGTTTGAGACTGGCGTCCCAAAGATCAGGAGAGGAGGACATTTTCTCTTATGAATAGTTACAATGAAGGTGGTTTTCTGGCATTTAGTAAGGTAATAAAGAGCTCTGAGGTCCCCAGGGAGTTTGATACTTAGGTATTACCCTTGTTTACAATTAGGAGTAACAAGCTTTATATCAAACACTTATGTATGAATCATGCCTTTTTGCTATTACTTATGATAAATCTGAAAATACTTTAGGGCACAGGCTTGTAACTATGCATAGAAATGAGGTTAAATGATCTCTTCAGGTATCCAGTCAAGCTCAGGAACGCCACCATTATTCAGTGCTCTGACATCTTTGCCAACCCATCATGAGCAAGAGACCCATTTAAGTTGTTCTGCATCAGATGTTGTTTTTTATGAACAAATGATTTCTCCATGGAGGGAGATTTATGAATGGGAAACCTGGTGGGATGTATTTGCCATAGAAATATGATGGATTTTTTTGTCAGTATGCAATTTATTTCCATCTGTTCTGTATCTGATTAACTCCTGCAGAGTATGTGATTAACTTAACTTCTCAAGATCATTAACTGCTCTGCATTCCCATTATAGTTCATCAGTGTGGGACCACACACAGGCTTGAACACGTTACATGTTGGTTATTCTTAATATCTTAATCCACACTGACTGGTCATTCTCTCTTGACGGCCTTGGATCCGAAGAGAAAGGCATGTTACTAGGAAAACAGCGCTACTCGGGAGCAAACACGACACGCTAATGAAAACAGAGTTTAAGCAGATCCTCCTGATCTCAATGCTAGAGCTAAAGTAAGCCCTTTGGAAGAGTCCGCCCGGTGCTAGCCAGCTGGAGGCAACATCGGAGGCAGCCAGCCAGCCCAGAGCGGGGAGGACCACCAGCCTTTGGGTGGTTCCTCTGCCTTACCACAGTGCATTAAGCCAGTCCCGCTTTGCAGTAGGTTGCAGGTACTTGCACCTTGCAGGTCTCAGAGTACAGCACAGACGGCAAGCGGCGCACGCTGTCACCGTAAGCCTTGTAGTAACATGCGTTTTCTTCTGATACAAATATCTACCAACACCACATCTAGAACATCTTAAAGAAACAAGCAGCCAGAGCTCACGCACAAGCCTTCTGCATTGTCCTCTGAGTTGTCTTTGATGGAGTTTTCCTTTAGTGAATAAGGCCAGTAAACGGATGTGTCAGTAACCAAGACTCACGTGTCCTTACCATGCAATTAATTATCAGTCTTGTTAACATTAACGGGGGCAGGGCAGTAGCAGCATGGGGATGGGACCTGGTCCGGTCACCTGGGAGCATCCATCAGATCCATCTGATAGATAGTTTATCTTCAGACTTGTGCGCTCTCTTTCTTCACCGAAGCAGCAGGACCTGCAGCCCCCCATTCCCAGACCCCATCCAAAACAAGCAGAAAACCGGGACTCCTGCAGAGGCCTAAACCACCCAGGTTTGGCCAATTCAAGCTCCCGTGGCTGATGCCAGCAGTCACAGCTGAGTTATTTAATCAGAGGTGAATTGGGCAGGATGTGCCTCTGTTTGAGGCTTTTCTTTCTTTTCTTTTCCCCTGAATGACACACATTTGATGTCCTGTTCATCTCTGTGTTTACATCGGGCTCACACTCGCATCGCTGCTCCGACTCCCAGAGGCTTAGTTGCCCGTGACTGCCATCCGTCCCCTGTCCCCACACAGCTGTGTCCTAGCTTCAAGGTTTGCTTCTGTAATTTGTAGCTGATCGTAACATTTTGACATCAGATACCTGTGCCTGTGAGCAATATTTCACATCACTGTAACCTTTATTTGAAATGTCTGGGTTTGATATTTAACACTTTTGAAAAGGCCTTGCAGGGGTAGAGTCCTCAGTCTCTCCGGTCTATGCTTAGAGGTCCCAGAGATGAACGGGGGAACAGTTTGGGATGAGATTAGAGCAATTCACACCATTGCACTGTTACCTTGGATAAGATGTACAGCATCCATACTCACCTATAGCTGGATAGAATAGGTAAAGGGTTGACGGTGTGGTATCAACCAGAGGTTTTTGGGGCCATTTCTCAGAATGTTTTAAAGAGAAAATATTAGTTGGATTTTGGTTTCTTGCCTTTTGTCATCCTTTAATGATGGGGTATTATGTCCCATCACCTGGATCTCCATCAGATATTCAGATACGGTTCCTGGTTTCGAGGCGAGAGGAGGGTCGTTTCACCCAGCCGATGAAGCCCCTCTGGATGCGAAGGCAGCGTGGTTCCTGTCGCGCTGTCCGGTGGTGCGAGGAGACCCCGCAGGGATCAGGATCCGACCATACCCGCAGGCAGCCGCCACGTGAGCCTGCACAGGACACCTCCGTCCCAGGGCGACGGCTGTACCACACCGTATCGCTCTGTCAGGGCTGCTTGAGATAGCAGCCGCTAGAAATAGCGCGTGACAGGCAAACCTGCCTGAGCTAAACCCAGCAACGTGTAAAGATCGACCTCCTGCTCAAGTACACGGTTGCAGCTCCAAATCTTCACATGGATGTCAGCACTTGGCCCCGTTCCCATTTATCCAGGATTTGTGTTCCCACACGAGGATGTGCTTATCCAAAATCAGGACCCATGCAGAACAGATCCCCACAGTGCTGGATACCCACCTGCGCATTTCAGATTATTCTCTTAGTTTATTCTCTCACTTCCATACTTTTTTAAGCTTCCTCCTTGAATCTGCAGATTTAATTTAGGTATTTATTGAATGAATGATCCGAGAAAGGAATGATTGGAAAGATTTCCTACTAAAATCTACACTCTGAAATTAATACAATTCTTCAAAAATTTCCAGAAGAGCCAAATTCCCTTCCTAGGCTGCAGTTTTTCAGCTCCCACATTCCTCCCTGCATCAGCTACTGGCTGCCAGAGCAGTTGTTGTTTCCTTCCCTCAGTCACAAACACAGACCTCTCCTGCCCTGTTGTATCTAAGGAATGGCATTTAGCTGATAACCGCTAGATACTTGGCATGAAAATCTGGAAAGCTATGCGAAGATGAGGTTTAATTAGATGGTAATTTATTTACTGGGGTGGGGGGGAACCTTTGGATTTTTTATCAGATACATCCTGTGAACATCAGACACGCGCGCCGTTGCCAAACGCTCCTTTTGGCATGCCAACGCCGTGTGCCTTTCCCCTTCCTGCTGCTTTGTCTTCCACAGGTTGCCGTATCCAGGAATGCGGCACTGTGCTTATTAAAGGCTGAAATTATCCACTGGGTGGTTAAAAAAAAATGCTAATTCTGGCCACTGAGTGAGATAACTGGTAATTTTGTAACGTACATTTAGTCAAACAAGATTTTTTGGCAGCCGAATGTTGATGTAGCAGAATGTGCTTTTCTGATTGACATATGCTAACAATGCTGCCTCCACAGTCAGGGGGAGGATAATTTACTTTTCATTTCCATTGGAAATGAGGTGAACCAGAATGTGGTAGATTGTTAAATCCCAGCTCTGCGCTTTAATTGATTTGCTCAAAACCACAAACCAAACGATACCCTGCATCCTCAGCTCTTGTCACCATCACTTCCAGGAAACCAGCAAAGACAAATCTCCTCCTGAGATCATTTTCAGCTTTTTTGGGGGGTTTGTCGACTGTTTCCCCAGGCATGTCCTCAAGGGGAGGCTGGACTGGAGGAGGGTCCCTGCACCGAGAAATCCTCCCCAGCAGAAAGCAGAAAGCCTGACAGCTCTTTCATCACATTTCCCAGCCGGCAAGCAGGCATGCCGTGGAGAAATGAAGTAGGAGAGAAGCTTAGTCAGTCCGGGTGAGGTTTTACCAACTCGCCATCACCCACACTTCTCTCTGCTTTAATTGTCCTTCTCATGTCCCCAGAGAGGACGGGGGGAAAAATTGCTTTGAGCATCCCAGCTCACTGCTGGAAGGGGCCGTGTGTCCGGAGACGAGGTGCTGACAGAGACCAAGAATTTGGCTCTGCTGTCACCTCATTTATCAGATAACGAGGGAACATCTCTGGGCTCTATCACAAAACCAGGGCTAAAATTGTCCCTAAATCTCAGCTGGCCCCCATATCCACACTGGGGGTCTCGCTCCTGCTGGCAGGGATCTCGGCTGCTGCTCGGTGGGACGCACCGGTGCAGGGCATCTCACGTGCTGCTCCTGCGACCAGCATTTTGCGCTTCATTTCCATTGTGTGACTATTTACTTCTTTAGGAAAAAAAAAAAAAAAAAAAAGACAGCTTGTGTGAAAACACAAGACGTAAGTTCAAAAATCTTTTACAATGTCAGTAAACATTTTCTCATCAAAACTCAAAATAATTCTGGTTCTTGGCTTTTTTTTTTCTTTTTTTTTATAAATACTTCCAGTGGAGGTGGTTAACATGCTACTGTTTCTCCAGGAAGAACCTTTAGCCTCATTTTTGACATTGAACTACTTAAGCGCTCCAAGACCTCGTAAAACATCTATAAACACTCATTAACAGTTCTGTGCCCCCCGCACAGTTGGACCACAGGAACAGCCAGCTGCAGGTGGCTCAGGTGACTCAGATTTGCTGGGAGCGACGGTGACATGAAAATGCCTGGAACAGACACAATATTTCCCCCCCTCCCCTTCAGATACATTTAAGACAAAAGTCTGGGCTTGTAAGAGGGATGGAAAAACCACCTTCTTCCAAAGTGGCCTTTGAGTCTCTGTTCCTCCAGAAGTCATTTTGGAGCACAAAAGAATAAACCTTCGGATAACTTCTGATTTACAGGGCTCATTCAAGCCCTCTGGGGAGTCCCTCCATGAGGTTATATGCTCATCTTCTCCATCACCGTTGCGAGGGAGCTGATGTCTGCTTTTACTGGTAACCCAGGGAAACCGCGGCAGCCAAATAATTTGAGGGACAGCTTGGCAAAAGCAAATCACGTCAGCTTGAAGCTCAGCAGACCCAGGGGAGCAGTTTTCCGTACAAAAGATTTAGGAAGAGTCACAAACCCAAGAATTGGCTTCTGCTTTTGTGTCGCTTGATTGTTCTGGTCCCTTCCCAGGTGTCTCTCCCACACTCCTGTTTGGAAGGAAGAAGAAAACTCACATCGTGCTGAATTCTCTAGTGTCATGCAAAGACTGATTTTTGTTGAGCTGACCAAGAGAGGCTGATAACTGCATTTTTTCCCTTCCAGAAGTGTGACTTTATTTCCATAAATTTCCATTTGTCTTCTCATGAGTTTATGAAGCCCTGTCTCCAGTTTCACTCTGTCTTCTGTGTCCTGCAAAACCCTGCGTAATTTAATGCTTCATGTTTTGGCTGGAATGAAAATCACCTTTGGCAATAGAGGGCTAAGAGAAAGCTGGGATGAAAAGTGCATCGTGGTTGGAGGGTCAGGGAGACTCAGTGTCTGGGCAGGACAGGACCCCCACGGCCACCAAGACAGGGCTGGGAGGGTCACGGCCTTGGAGGCCCGTCCAGGTGTTGTACCTCTGAGGGCTGGCTAGTCAGAGCAGGCGACACTGCCATGTCTTGGCATCCCTCAAGTGATCAGATATCTCAGGCATGCCTTCACGGGGACGGGGTCTAGGCAGAGATTTCTGCTGGGGACTCAGCCTCAGACGGCATCCCCGCCGTCACCGTCCGGCACAGCGCAGCCAGACAAGAGTGATTCGGATCTCGAGTGTTACGGCTCAGGCAGTGCTGGAAGGGAAGGTGGTTGTTCTGTAAGAGAAAAACCACAGTCTGGTCCTGAGGACTAATCCCATCCCACAGATGCTGCCAGCCTGGTGGTTGAATGGCTTTTAGGACTGCACTGATTACAGGCACGACAGCAGCGTGGAAGTGGGTTAGTGTTTCATTCTCTTCTGCCAGTGGCAAGTGTTGTAGTTTTGGATTTTCTTTTTTTTTTTTTTTTTCTTCTTTAATGAGGATTTAGCACACAGTCACAGGGTTTGTGGTGTTGGGGTTTTTCACACTAGAGAGCCGCCAGTGCTAAGCCTTTCCATGCACAGCTTTGTGCTTCTGCACTGCGCTCATGCTGCACATCCCTGCCCGCCACGGTGCTGAGCAGAAACCTCGGATCTGGTGGGTTTACGCTGATACAAACACATCGTTTTTTTTTGAGGGAGAGGAGAATCAGACTGAACCACACTTGGTGATAGCAGAGATATGGCCAGACCACTCTGCTTGTGCATCCAAACAACTCTGAATACAGGATTAGTTTGGATCCAGTATCACATAAGTTGTCCTTTCCATGGTGAGCCAACATAAAGTCCGAGCCTTTCAGATCAAAAATGAACCTGGACACTGTCTAAATCTTCCTTCCCGGGGCCAGAGCGATCTGTAAAGGTATATAAGGACCCATGGGCTCCCACAGGTGTTCACTGACAGCCATAGCCACTTTAGTCCCACTGATGTTAGCAGTTTCAGTGCTGTAAAAAATCACATTAAACACCTACGCAAGCCTTCTTCCACCTGAAGACCTTAGAATGTGTAGTCCTGGGATCCCAGACCAGCTCCTCTTGAAGCAGGTTTCCACTGGCTTTGAAGAGGTGTTTGAGGCATCAGCTCCAGCAGTGGGCAAAGGCACCTGGAAATGAAGTGTTACTGCACTGACGTGCACAGTGCGCTGGGGTCCGGGCTCGCACAACCCTGCAAGCCAGAAGAAACACAGAATACAGAGGGTTTGTAGGAGGGGAGATAGCTTTTCTAGCCTTTATTGTCCTCAAGACTTTGTGTTTGCAAATAATTCTTTCCACAAATTAAAACCTGCCTCTGGGCAAAATCAAAATATTGATTTTATTTTTTTTTTTTTTAAACTATAGGAGAGTTTTGGTACAAATCAAGACATGGAAAAAAAAAATCTTTAAATATAGCTTTTCATAGAAAGCATGCAATTTTCACACTTTTACCATAACAATTCATAAAAGGGAAAGTCAATGCTACTCAAGACAATTTCTCAAGCTCTTTAGAGATTTCACAATACAATTATGGAATGAATCAAGGTTGTAAAGAAAGCTCAGAAATGACTTTTTGAATCCTGCGTAATTATGTGAGACAAGACTAATTTATACCTAGGGCAAAGTTTACGAATGAAAGCAAATAAACTCCAAAGCTCAAATGACAGAGTGAAGCATTTCCAGAGTTAAGCATTTCCTTTTGCTGATGTGTAAACAGTTTGGCAGTAGGAAAGAAGGACATTCAGCAGCTCAAGCCATAGAAATAGGAGTGGGGAAACTATAGGGCTCGTTTTTCAGTCTGACCTGGTAAATCGGAGCAAGTCACTTCGCCCCTGCGTGCACCGGCTCAACTCAGCTGCATCGTGGAGGTTAAATAAATGAATCAGGTTCTCTCCGAGCACAAATTACTCTCTCAGTGAAACCCTGTTATTTTGTAGCAGCTGAGAACTTGGTGCCTACTGCTTAATGAGATTTCTTTGCGGCTTGAGGCGACTCCAAAAGGTAACTTTTCTTTATATGTAGGAGGCTGTGAGGTGTGTTATCTTTTAGAAGCTTAGAAAACTGCTATATATTTAACAAAAGGGGCCATTAACAGCTTGTAATGGTGGGGTATATCTGGGAATTTCCTCAGTCCGCAGAGGAGCTCTATTATTATTGCCAGCATAAACGAGAGATGATGTTCTCACCACGTGGGTTGCGACAGACGAAACCCAGCTGGTGCGTTTGTTAAACACGTTGTGCTCTGGAGCACAAAGCTGGATAGAGACGTGATCCATCTGAAGAAAACTTTGGCAACAACAACACCACTGCCTGTCTTCACCAAAAGAAGAGTCGCATCTTTCCCAAATTTATGAAGACAGAAGCTTTAGCGCTTCTGACTGCCAGCGCACCTGCTCCCCACGTGCTGCTTCTTTCTCTCTTTTACGGATCCCTTGTAGCAGCTTGGGGGTGTGGTTGCATTCTTTCTCCATCTTTCCTTTCTTCTCTGGCATTTTTGAATCCCTACAGAGCAAAGAGACCGCACATCTGCACTAGGTACTGGGTGGACAGCACATCTTGTACACCGGGGTGATGGTGCTCTCTGGGTGGGCGGCGGAGGGGAATGTCTCCGTCCCAGCAGACGGAGCACCCGTGCCACTGGGCAAACTTCCCTCTTAGGTTTAGTAGTCTTATCTTTTTGTCATGATATCACTTTTAATAAAATTGCTTCTGCGGTGATTTGCAGCACATACATATCATAGAATCATAGAAAGTTCTGGGTTGGAAGGGACCCCAAGGATCACAGAGTTCCAACCCCCCTGCCACAGGCAGGGCCACCAACCTCCAGGCCTGGATCTACACAAGGTCTTAATACACAAGGTCCACATAGTTTAATTCTTGTTAATATTTTCAAATTTTAAAAATTTAAGGGGCTGTTGATTTGTCCCGCGCTCATCTCAGTGATGTGCTGAGCCTCCTCCTGAGACGTACGCTGCAAGGACAAGGCCCATGGGCACCCAGCCCCGCTATACTGCCGGGGGGGTTTCTAGACAGTGCAGAAGGCACTCACAAAGCCTTCCTGCTTTCATTTGACACGAACAGTGACTTCCACTTGATCCAATCACTGCTTAATTTGATCCTCCATTTAATTTTATCAAAACTGTAGTAATCAGTTAATTTGTACTAAAACCATTACAACTTCCACTTATTTATTCTGATCAATTTTAATCTTTTAAGGCACAAGGTTTATTGGATAATTTGATTATGAGATTAGAAAATGCTGTCATTAAATCGTCAAGGAAAGGATAGAACACAACAAAGAAATTTAAAAAGATGCCAAGGAGTGCTCATAATAAAAAAAATATACAATAACATACCGTTATTTAGCAGTCACGCTACGCACAGTGAAAGCTAAGAAGCATCCTGCTGTTTGCGAGATGAAAGATCAATGGCATGTTTCAGTCAAGACATTTCTGGCAATGAACTGCACTGAAAAGAGGAAGACAACATAATTGGATGTGAATGGATTTGCTTTTTTTGAGTGTTGACCCACGTGAATGAATGTATGTCAGTGGTGTTTGAGTTTTACCTCTGTGCAATAAGCCTTCAAAAGCCAAGGCCAGCCGAGTAAGAGGAGGGAAAACATTTCCACTGCAGGCTGTTTCTCTGTTGCTGTGAGAAATAAAACACAATCTCCTGCTCCACTGATCCTTCTCATCCCTTGACGGTGCCACATCTCTCCCCCACAGGTCAACACTTTCATCTCCTTCGTGTTCCCCATGGTCGTCATTTCTGTGCTCAACACCATCATCGCCAACCAGCTCATGGTCATGTTCAAGCAGGCTGCCCAGGAAAACCAGGTCTGCACCATCGGCGGGCAGCAGACGATGCTCAGCATGTCCATGGAGCCCAGCCGCGTGCAAGCCTTGAAGCACGGCGTGAGGGTCCTGCGTAAGTATTCACGTGTTTTGGCATGGAACTGGCTAGAGGTGTCTAAGTAAACATGATTTGAAGAGTAATAGGTTGAAATTGGTAAACGCTTTCACCCAAAACGTATTTAAATGAAAATTAGCTCCTTTTGGAAATCCAGATTGCCCCCAAGTGCTTTGACATCTGCCAAAATCATCCAATCCTTGTCTCAAAGCCCCAAACTTCAGAAAATAAATGTTTTCTCTCTTGGTCTCTTTCCTTCTTCATCTGTCTCTTGCTGAATCACCAAGAGTTTTCTAGGGAATTTTACCATCTATTTTCCACTGTTTTCTTTTTCTCCCAGAGTCACTTTTCATGTCCTAATCATCCCTTAAAGGATAAAAAACAAACAAAAAATCATCTAGAGAATGGAACTAAAGAGCTATTTGAGTATTATTTAATGAATTGTGCTCGATGTGGGAGAAGTTGATAAATGAAAACGTCAAATTTAAGGAAAAAATATATTTCACCTTCTGTGAAATAGAAACAACTCGATAGCATCAGGTTTTCCTGTTTCTGTTCAGCTCCAGCCTAAACACCTCTCTTTTGGCTGGTACTGGTTTTAGGCTGATTGTGACCGAGGGACTGATGGAGTTTTAAAACCAAACGTGTTTTGTGGGTTTGGGGTTGAGCAGATCAGCTGGAGTGGACGTGTAGCACAGGGTACTCAGCCCCACTGGTATGACCCGTGGTAACCCGGTGTTGGTGGTTTGCCTTCCCCTGCTCCCAAGGTAGAAGCAGGAGCCTCTCTGAAGGTGTTCGCTGCTTCATTAGAGGTGTGTGGAAAATCAATTTTCCCCTGAAGGTACAGTTTCTCAGAATCAATCACAGCTTTAATTCAAATTTCAATTTTCCTGTCTGTTAGAAAACAAAAATGACCAAATGACTCAGATGATTAAAAAATCCCCAAACAAAACCAAGCACAAACCCCAGAAACAAACAAACCAAAACCAAAACCCCAAAACCACAACACTTTTGATCAATTCAGACTCTTCCTAACGCTTCTGCTGTTCAAAACTGTGATAATAGCAGCACCAATTTGGTAGCAAAACGTTCCTCATCTAATCCCATATACCTGATGTTCTATAATATCCCAGAAGTAACTCCACAGCACACTTGAAAACTTGAAATGAGAGAGTGATAGGGGCGATTGCTGCGTTGTCTACAGTGAGAGAATTCCCCTATTCCCATCTTGCACATAATGTCTCCCCAAGTCAAGCGTTCAGCTCTGGAGTAAGGTCACTCCGATTTATTGCCTTTCCTGGGGGCCAAATGTCTCGCTATAAACTCAGCGGAGTTCCCAGGGGACACGTGTGCACCCTTCCGTGAGTTGCGCTTTACCTGCTCCCACCAGATAGCACACCCAGTGTTTTGCAGACTCTGACCCAGCTAATCCCAATATCAAAAAAGACAATTTTTGCCCCAAGCCAAATTAGTATGCAGCAGAAATTTCAAAAAAAAGGTGCTGTTTCTTATATGATTTTTAACTAAATTTTGCAGCCCTTTGAGGGCTGGCTATCTATATATATTTCAGACAGATTCCCAAACTTTGTTCCAAAAAATACCTTCATCTCTATTTCATGTGCAATAAAAGGTTCACATTTGCACATCAACAACAACAACATCGATAGCTGGGAGCTCAAGTGGCCAGTTATGAACTGCTCAGGTGGGAATTGTAATTCGATGGAGAAATTAAACAGAACTGTGAGCTCCGTGGATGGAGACAGAAAGAGATTCTTTTCTTTTTTTATTCTTCCAAACAACCACATTTAGGGTAACCACAAATAATCCTTTTCTTTTGCCTTTCCTTGAGATACGTAAAGCTAAAGAACAGACCTGCTCACACACAGAGACTCTCTGAAAAAGCAAAACTAGCCCAGCATTTTAATGATTTAGGCAACAGCAACTTAAGCCTTGCGTATATCACTTTATTCCTTTTCTTTTTCTGCAGAGCTGTGGTTCAGACAAACGTTAAATAAAAGATCCTGCACCCAGGAATTGAGCTGCCAAATACTGGATGGCTTAATTAAGCTAAGGAAAAGACCAAAGAATCTGGTAGCTTAAACTGACAGATGATAAAGCAAAAGCTGTTCAAAAATAGTATCCCAAAACTCTAACAAAGCGTGCCGGCAGTGATTTTAAACTGCGAGAGTCCTCGTGCACATTAGATGGTGAGAGGTTGTTAGCAGCAAGCTCCCTGACCCCTGCTTGTCACGGCAAAGCTCTTGGTAGCTGCAGTGCTTTGGCCAAGGCCACATTTTCCACAAGGAAGGAAATCCAGGCCCTGGAGAAGCCACCAAGAATCTCCATGAGATTTTTCTCTAAATTTTTCCTGCTGTTTTTCACAAGGGATGTGTCCCACGCAGCGTGCCATTCCCATGCCATAGGCAAGCCACGGTGTGCGCCCTGGCTTTGAACACTGAGAAAAAGGAGAGAAAAACCAGAAGACATTAAATTCCCCATAATTGCCTTGTTGGGCTGCGTTATTTACTGTCTCTGCCCCGCGGTTAAGCATCATCCACGTGGGCACCGAGCCTGCAAGGATGGGGCCGTGCTGGTCCCTCGGTTCCCCGCTATCTTTTTCTGTTTCTTAACGCTTCTGCCTCCTGCCATTAAGTGAGAAGCTGCCTTTTCTCACTCGCACGACAACATCTCACACCTCTCTCTCTCCTTTTAGTATTGTATACTCTTTTAACGTCAAGAAGAGAGAGCTCTTCATGAATAATAAGAGAGAGACCTAAATTTACACCTGCCGTTCCCCAGGCATTGCTCGGTGGTGCGGAAGAAAATCCCTCACCAACAGGTCCACGTTTCCTCCGAGGCACTGAAAAACAACCCTTCTTTCTCCAAACAATAAGCTTGGTTTTCTTCTTCTCCAGGCAAATTTTTGCTTTTGTTATGTATTGCAAAAGCTGAGAAAAAGTTAGCAAAAGCAAGGGCTTCAGTCTGGAACCTGAAATGGTGGAAAAGTGGGTCAGGCGTGTGCCTCATGGGGCCCCGTGGGCAGCAGCGCAGATATTACGTGCAGCTCCGCAGTGCTGCCCCGGCAGCAGGACTGAGCTCCCGTCCCTGCTGGGAAGGCAACGAGAGAGCGGCCGTTTGCTCCTTTCCCGGACTGAGGAAGCTCAACCAAATAAGAAATCCAGTGTCAATTTTGTCTGTGATTCACCGTATCCTGCAGAAAGGCCTTTTTTATCTAGCAAGCGTGAGTGAAATCCTGCTTCATTTCATTTTTCAGATGCACTTGATTACTGAAGGGGCTTGATTCACATTTACTTTTGTCACCTGTTCCTCACAACTTTTTTTTTTGTTTTTTCTTAATAAACCAGGGCTCTGAGCAGTCTGAAAAGTAGCAAAAAATAAACAAGGACACACATGATTTATCCTAGGATCCATGGCAGCCAAAACCATCTACGCAGTCTAGGCTAGTTTATGGAAGAGGATGGAAAAAGAAAAATTACACTTGTCCACGCTAATAAAACTGTTGGAACAAAATCAGAGCTTCATGGGGGTCAAAGTATTTTCCATTTCCAAAAGAGAACTCTGGCCTGAAGTACAGAGAGTTTGATTTTGTGTTAAGAGTGAAATGTTTCAGAACTTGTAAAACATTTCCGAACAGAAAGTTTTGCAGGTCGTGGTGTGCCAAGCTGTTGGATGAGATCAGAGCAGCAAACACCTTCCTTCCTTCCTCCAGATCTACAGAGATTATGTGTTTATTTACCCTGAAATAGGAACTAAAATTGGCCAGGTTTCATTCAAAACATCCACAACATCGTTTTCCTCCTCTTTCCTAGCATTTATGTATTTTCTTGGCTCTGTCTGACTCTGTTCATTTCCAAAATAATTAGAGAGAGCAGGATCGAGGAAGGTGTCAGCCCCGCTGCCTGGGAGCCAGCTCGTTAGTTCATTAAGCATCTGACTTCTGATTATAATTCCCTCTCTGCTGTCAGCGTTCACCAGGTGTGAGGATCCCAATTCAGAGAGCTCAAGGCGCTGGCAGCTTCCCAGCTCTTTTGTGAGGATCACAGGGCAACGTCTGCACCAGTGCTGCCCCTAAAAATACCTCCCGTACCCTCCTTCATCCATCCAATATTCCTTCCATTTCTCCGGTTATAAGCCACCTCCATTTTTTGTTGTCATTCCTTGGCTGTATTGTCGTGCTGGGAAGCTGAGTCTCTCGGGTGCCGTGCGATGCTTCACGGAAGGGTGAAGCTTCTCTGATTGCATAGCCTGATACAGCAATCGTTTGGTAAGGTAGAAAACTTCCTAAATAAATCTTGAACACACACACACACACATGCACCCTGCCGGCTAAGCAGCCTTTAGCAGGTAAAACCTCACGTACGCTGCCCAGACCAGCGCATGCACAGAGAGACAACATAAATCTTCCCCATCTCAGCCTCACGTTTTAAACAGCTGCTCGAAAATCAGGGAATATTTGAGCTTGGTTCAGGCTGAAAGCACTATTTGGCCAAGACGTCTTCTCGAAAAGGGACAGATTAGTGACATGGACAAATTGTCCCCATCCATACACCAACCTCCAGCCCTTTCTCCTCCGAGCAGCCTTCAGCTCCTCCCCGGCCGCCTGCCAGATCGGTTCCTGCCGTGGAGAGAGGGCAGGAGTTACTGAATGGCACAGCTCAGCTCCAATAACCATGTTGAGACAAACTGGCGGACATCGGGGAAGGCTTTGCACGTCCCTGGGTGGACGTTGGCTAAGCTTATTAAAATGTGATCGGTTCCAGGTAGCATTTGCTCCGTTACAGAAGCTGCTTAGTGAAAGCAATTATAAAGCACTTAAGGGAGGTTTAAGCAATTAAAAGAATATCCTTGCCTCCCACAGCTGGCTGGGTAATGCCTCCCCAAGATGCTTTTTAGGATACAAACCACATTTTTTTACGGAACATCTAAGAATTTTAAAATCATGATTTTGGGGTCTCTGCATTTCTTCAAGTAGTGCTAGACAAATGCCAAGTATTAATGAAGTATCCATGCAGCCTACGTTTCATTAATTTGTGCATGAATAATTCCTCTTCTGAGCAAATGTTTTGAAGAGTTCATTCATTTCTCTTTACTGGTTCTCTAAATCGGAACTACCTGTTTGAGGAGGAAAATATTGCTATGAGATTTAGTGTAACCATCCTGCAAACAGGAGTTACAAATAGCAAGTACCGTGCAGCCACAATACACAGAAGAGCACTAGTCTGAAATTCTGTTCCTTAAACAGTTCTGTTTCGTAAGTCCTATATTCTAAGGAAATCAGATTTGACCGTCAATCATTTCTTTTGCGAGAAAGGACCTAAATTCACGGCGGTTTGTATCCCTAATAAAAAGTCTGAGCAATGGCAAGGGGAGTTCAGCAAAGCCCCTGTGACATTAAGCGTGAGTGGGAGCCGAGTTTAACAGCTGAAGCGTCACACTGAAATTCGGGAGGATAAATTAGCTATATAACAGTTGTATATATTTCCCAGAGATGTTTGTATGTGTAGATTTACTTTACAGCCTGCCAAGTGACACGAAGAGAGCAGAATCGGAGCGCTCTATAAACACCCTCTGAGGAGCAGAAAGGGACCACGGCTGCACCTCTCGGTACAGGGACTCTTCTCCCTCCCCCAGGACCCGTCCCCTCGCTGGCGCTGCGGCTAGGGCTGCCGGGGCACTTCTGCTGGGCCTCAGGCTCTTGTGGCTGCATCTCTGAAGACAACTCTAGGGATGGTCATGCCCAGCACTCAGGTTTTCCAGGTGTTCAACCCTGTCAATGTGAGTGTTTAAAAAGCTATCTGGTGTGTTTTTAAACATCAAGTCTGGCCAGGGCCTTAGTCACGGCAGAAGCATGCAGTGAATACGGCCCCGGGATTCCTCTGGTGAGCAGAAACCCTTCTGGGAGGAACGAAGGACAGAGTGAAACTCAAAACTGGAGGGGGAAGAAGAAAGGCTGCAGAGGATGCCAGTTTGGGTTGTACCTGATTTTACTACCTAGAAAGAACCTTGAACCTGGTGAGGAGAAGATGGGAGCCCTTTTCTATCCTTCGAAGGGTAAATTTTCTTTCTTTCTTCTCCAAATACTCAGACATCCCCAAGGGGAATTACACAAATGAAGTTTAAATGGAATCAAGCAACTTATTCTTTAATTAAAAAAAAAAAAAAAAAAAAAAAACGAAACCAACCAAACAAAAAAACCTTAGCAGGAATCTGGGGAAGAGACCCCTGTCTGCACGGGGTCAGCTGTTGGAGCCTGTTCCAGGACTAGCTTTAACCTTCATTTTCTGCCTTGCTCCTTACGGATGAAACCGGTGCCAGTGGATGATTTAATCACCAGTCTGAGTAGGGGCAGGAATTCATATCCATTTTCAAATCTGTCAGCTGAAGCCATTGAAAATCAGGACTAGAGAATATAGTCTGAGTGAAATACATTGGTTTTGCATGCCAAAAGATTTTTCTATTCACTCTGCTGTCTTGCTGCCATTAACAAAGTATTTAGGGGAACACAGCTCCTTGCAAGCAAGATAGCATCTTCTACCCCATACTGCAAGAAAGAAACAATCCTCCTCCAGAAGGAAAAAAGGAAGGCAAATGATACAGAAAGATAAAAAGCAGATCTCTGGCTGCTGGGAATGGAAATTCAGGAGTCAAATCTAATGTTTACACTGCTCAGTAACATGTGCAAGAGCACAGGGGGATTGTATCCAGCAAATTCTGCGTGTTTTTCATGGTGCCTAAAGGGTCTGAGGGCTCCCCAGGCCCATTGTTATTCCCAGTTTCTCCTTCTTTGCTCTCCTGAGTACTACTGGTGCATACTGGTGGTCCCCAATCTCTGCTGTTTTTTATCGACTTTTATGGAAATCCTTTCTTCTGCAGCCCTGTGACCCAAATACTAGCATAAGCAGTTTTAATTTTACTAGGCTCATATCCACTCTTGCAGCTCCCATATTCCCTAGTTTGGGGCCCGCTGATATAAATATTGCCTACAACCTGTCAGGTAGTGCATCGTGTTAATATAAACAGCGCCTCGAGGTTTAACTAGGCAGTGCCAGCTACATCTACACTTGGCCCAGCTTTTACCATCTCTCATATCAAACAGCACGGTGACACTTGCTCCCCTTTGTGAGAGATTATCTTGTAATGGCATCAACTAAATAAGCATCTAAAACCCGGGAGCTTTGAATACACAAGGACGATCTCTCCAGAAACCAGCAGCAATGCAGATCCCTGACAGGAACCCCATAACGCTGTCTTATATGTTATTCGTACCAGCTGGAGCGTGCATTCCTTGGGCAGCGTTGGAGACACACAGCCACTCGTGAGCTGAGATGCAGAAAAGGCTGGGGGATGTTGTTCGGGTGGGTCAGTACATACCCAAACAGCTCCCGCCTTTGCTCAAAAATTACAAGACGCTGTTCCCCGGCTGTATGCTTTTTCAGCTCCCCTTGAAATGTAGAGAAAAATAAATGAATTGGCAAAAATAATCTGAACAAAACTATCAAGGAAGGATGGATCTGAACTTCTCTGGAGGCCTTAAGCAACAGTGCAGGAGGTTGAAAGAGGGAGCAGCATCTCTTTTCTCCCTCTCCTGGAGAGAAAGGAGGAGAGGAGGGATACCCTCACCGAGGGCCACCCCGGAGCCGCAGGGCTGAGACTCAGCACTACCCAGGAGGGGATGGGAGAGGAAAAGCAAGGAGGAAAACACCATCCAAGTGCTTTGTACTGCAGCAGATCCCTGGGGTCCTGTGTGAGTCGGCAGCGGCAGCACGTTACCCATCACCGTCCCCGTGCTCTGAGTGATGCCGAGCCTCAGATGGCCCCGAAGAGGGGCTGAAAATCCCTCCCGAGCACAGCTCCCACGCTCAGCCAAAGCAGCCACCGAGCACCCACCAGGGCCTTTTCACACGTGGTGTGTTGCTCCACGCTCACGTTAACCCTATGTGAGTTTTTCGAGATGTTGGCCCTGGAGAAGGGCTGTCTCCCAGTCTCAGCCACAGGATACACACAAGGTAAAATAAAATACTCAGTGCGATCTAATATAATTTAACTTCCAGGATTGCTTCCACATCCAGTTTAGTCTGAAAATCAAGACTGGCACAGTTTAAATCTTCTTTTGCACAATGAAAAAGATGTCGCTCAGAATTTATGTTTTACCTCTGCAGGACTTCCTGCACGATAAACAAGTGCTCGTCCTCCGTCGCTCCTCCTTCCTCTCTCCCCTTCTTCCTTGGGATGCAGTTCAAACGGGCAGAGAATACAGCCATTATAAGACAAAATAGAAAGCCACAGAATGCAGTAGTTCAGGGTTTAATACACTTTTAAATTGGGAGTTTGGTTTAGAAGGGAAATGAAGATGCAGCTCAATGGAAGGATCATTCCCCGGCGTCCCCAGCAAGCCCGGGTCAGCTTGCTCAGTTCTCCTCTCTGCTCCCCAGCTCTGGGCTGATCTGCTTGATTTGGCACCTTATTTACTCAAAAGTGGGAATTATCAGAATTTCACGGAGCAGCCCTGTCCCTATTAAAACTGCATTGAATTAATTAGAAGTGAGGGATGGGTCTGGTTTACTTTTAGTTCAAAAAACAGAGGCAGGAAACCTCCAGCCTCACCAACACCATCCTGGGCAGTCATCCCCAGCACGCGTTGGGTCGAATCCTTCCCCTGCAGTGCTCAGCTCCAGCAGACTGACTTGCTCCATCTTACTCCACCAAAGAAACTCCTGTGGGAAACTTCAAGCTGATGGAGAACAGGTCCTAGGACCCAGTAACAATAATAAAAAACCATTCTGACAGCCACTTTGCCCATCATTTGTTTTATAACTCATCTGTTTTGATAAGCACGTGCTCAGGGAGGCACAAGACAGCAGCAAAAGGCACCAGGTATCAGGCAGAAAAGGGCACTTTCACACTGTGTTAGATGAAAGTTAACGTGTTCCCACGTTTCAAATTCATCCCTGGGGAGAGGAGCCAACAGGGCAGGATTGCCACCCTGAATCTGCTTGATCCCTTGTATGATCAAATTGAAACATAAGGGATTAAGGGTGACAAATACAGCTCAGAGTCTCCTAATCGGTGCGGCAGAGGCTGGCGGCACGGAACCGCACGGCGTGCTACCCAGCCGGGATTCCAAAATCAGACCAGAAGTGCCTTCAATGAACTTAGCTATGTGTTTAATAGGGTTTTAATTGCAGAGTGATTGCATGTGATATTACAGAATTACCACAGATTACTTAATTGACTATTCGTTTGCTGAGGTTAAGCAGATATTTCTCTCAATACGTATTTTTGCTGCTATAGATCCCTGCCTCCATATTATTTGGCACAGCATTGCCTGAGCAACAGAAGCAGAGACCCTTTATGAGGAGAAAACCCCTTTCGTGGTTTAATGTGGTGGTAAATTTAACAGGCAGATGTGTGAGACTCTTAAAATTGGCTGTAGAAAGAATCCAGATCCTGCCATTCTTGAAGAGCTGCACACAGGGGTACGCCGTGGGGAAGTGCCAGTGCACGGAGTTTTCTGCGAAAATTGTGATGTGCAGAAGTGAACTCGTGTTGGAAGCCATTTGGGAAGCTGCTTTCACAGCCTGAAAATCCAGCTAATCCTGTACAGGCACTGGGAAAGCAGACGGACTGGAGCTGTGAGCCCGTTCCCGTTGGCCCGAGGCAGATGGATGGAGGGGGGGGAGGCTGGAGAGTATCGCTTCTCCCGTGGCCCTCGGGAGGGATCCCCAGGGAGTCACGGGTGGGCTGCTCCATGCAGGGCAAACCAAAGGTCCATCCTACAGAGGAGGTGACCAAAACCAGGTGCCCAGAAATGTGGAAGAGCGAGGCAGGTATCCAGAGCTCCCTCCGAGCTGCCTGCTGGACCTCCCCACTTCTCCTGTGCCACTTGTCCGTTGGGGGCTGTCCCCATCGCAGTCCCAGCAAAGCTCCTCGGGGCAGGATCAGACGCAGCTCAAATTCGTTCACTTGATGATGTCTGAAGAGCTGCAGGCCGTCTAGTGATGAATCACATCTGTGATCACAGCGACCATATAGCAGCCAAAAATATTCAGATTGAAATAATTAATTCACTTGGACAAGAGAATAAAACTAAACCTTCTAGCCTTCTTTCCAAAACATGTCCCTTCAGCTGCCTAAAACTATTGAATAAAGGGCTTTTGCAGCATTCCTGGGAGATGCTCTCACACATCATGCAGGTTGATGCTAAAAGAATAAAACCGTCTCCATTGTTAGTCATGTGTTTAATAAGAGAGAGACAGCTTGAAGTAAGGCTGTGAGTACAGAGCTGGACATCAGGAATTAAATTTCTGTACGATTTAGGCAGCACCCCTGCTAGTGTGACACCCACAAAAAGAGGGGACAGACATTTCCCTCTGCACTGTGTTACTGAAGCCTCCCCTGTGCCTCTCGGCTGAGTATCGGGGAGGGGGAGATGCAGCCACAGCCAGACTTGCTCCTCCTGGACCACGTTTTTCAAAGGAAACCCATCTTCTGCATGTCTCCTCTATGAGCTATGGCATAGTCCCTGTGGGATGACAGCGTCTGGGTTTGGGATATATCCACAAAAATATTTTCACTCCCAAGGCAGAAGGAAAAACAAGCTTTGCCTCCACGTGCCAAATCCACATGGCACTGGTGGTACGTAGCGCTGTAAGAGAGCTTTGCTGCTTCCTACCCCTTTGCAGGTCATATAAAGGACAAGAGTGATGTGGCCCTTATTCTCTGTAGAGCAAATTTGGGATAAAAAATTAACATAATTATTTTGTTTAGACTTGATTTTCTTCTTGTCTTTTATTGTGTTATGTTTTAACTGAGATTTCTTTATTTCCTGCTAAGATTCTGCCAGAATCCTGTCCTTTCAAACAGAGGCTGAAATGCATATTACAAAAGGAAACAAATATTTCCCTTGATTGCCTGATATATCTATTTTTTAATCTCAAATGACAAACGCACTCTACCAACAGCACTTTTAATCTTCAGGGTCATCGCATTTCATTTTCTACTGTTTGGTGTCCCTCGGCAGGAATGTGGAAAGGAAAAAAACATACCACCTTTCTCTGCTGACCCTTTAATTAATCATTTTTATTATGGCAATATCCAGACCCAAACATCTTGTAATCGCCGTCTCAGGTATTGCACAAACGTAGAGCAAAAGGACCAGCCCTGCCACCAGAAAGCAGCCCCTGAGGCCGTTTAATGATCCCCAGCACCATGGGGACTGCGGCCAGTGGCTCCGCAGGACAAACTAATGGGATTAGAGTGTCCCTGGCTCCCTGTCTACCTGGATGAAAAACATACACTAACTGTTTCTGCGAGTACTTTGGACAAAACACCCGGTGCCACAAGGGCATGAAACACAAGGACAAATGCAAATACAGTTTCATTTAAGCTGGTGTCTGAACTAAGCATCAGCAGTCCTTTATCTGTATCGTACCTTCTTTTGTTCATAATGTCACTGCCCCCGTAACATTATGAACATCTTATTGCTGTTTTCTATTATTTCTGTTATGCTCGTTTTTACAGATATTTTCAGGCTGGTTGTCCCTCAGGTTTATTAATTCTTTGCGCAACGGCAATGGAAGAACAAAGCGGGGCTTTAGGAAAAGAGTTTACAATGATAAACACCACACAGACAGGTCCCTTTTTTACCCTCGATGAAGAATTGCTCACAAAAAGTAATGGGCTTTTTTCATACCTTGCAGGTGCTGTGGTGATTGCCTTCGTGGTCTGTTGGCTCCCTTATCACATACGGCGTCTCATGTTTTGCTACGTCCCCTCCAGTCACTGGACAGAGTGAGTCCCGACTCGGGGGACGACTCCCCCAGGCCAAGACGGGGTGTGGGGCCTGGGCTGTCCGGGCACCGGCGGGCGTGGGGACGGAGGTGGGATCTGGGAGCAAAGGCATTCTCCGTGCAAGGGGTGTCATGGTTTAACCCCAGGTGGTAACTGAATACCAGGCAGCCGCTCACTCACTGCTCCGCTCCCCGGTGGGGTGGGGAGGAGAATTGGGGAGAGAGAGAGAGAGAACTCATGGGTTGAAATAAAAACATTTCACCAGGACAGCCAAGGAAAAGATAAAGATATAGTAATGATACTAATACTATATAAGGATAATAATAATATATACAAAACAAACGATGCCCAATTTCTCACCACCCAACGACCGACCCAGCCCGTCCCCAGCAGCAGCCAGGAGCAGGGATATTCCCCCACAGCCACCCCAGAACAGCCGGTTCCAGGGAGAGCGTGAGGGAACAGACAGGTGAACGAACGAACAAACAGTCCCAAACAAACAAAAATAAGGGAAAATAAGAGAACAATGAGACAAACAAGAAGAGAACATGAACAGAACATGAAGGGGCCACTGGCCAACCCTCCCTCACCCCGGCCATGCTGTCCATGGCACGGAACACTCTCTCTGGCCAGTTTGGATCAACTATTCTGGCTGCGCCCTCCCAGGTTTTTGCACCTGCACATCAGCAAAACCTGGGAAACTGAAAAATGTTGTGAGAAACTATGGACTAGAGTATTGTTTATTAAGAGTTGGGCAACATAAGATAACTGCAATCACTGACGCAAACAACCGCCAGACGCTTGTGCGAGATAACCAACAGAAGATATCCACCCCTTATTCTATTCTTCTTATTCTTCCAGGACAAGGGGTTAAAGCCTCAACCTCCTAATTGTTGCCTTGTTTTTTCTTTTGGATTTCTTACCATGTTTTCCAGCCAAATTCAGAGTTTTGTCATCAAAACCTCCAAGGTGTGGGTGAAGGAAGCATTAGTTTAAACCAAAATGCATCATCAGTCCCTACTTCTTCTGTGGCTGTGACCACAGACTTGGCCTTGTTAACATCAGCGATAGATATTTACCTCTGACAATCCTTGATGCAAGGACATTTGGACAGGGAGGGTTTCTACATCCGAAGTGGATTGCTGTCTGCGTGGTGGAGATATCAATCATCGGCCCTAAGATGGAGCGGCTCCCGTCAATGCACAATGTAGATTCAAGACACCACATTTCCTTAGTGGCAGGAGATTACACAGATGGAGAAATATCTGCTCTGTCTACTGAGTCTGAGGAAGGTTATTTACTGGGTTTTGCAGGGAGTGGATCAAAATTAAATACTAGTAGTTGCCACTGATTAGAAAATGTCCAGATACTCAAAGGATTTTGGAATAATTGCACACCTACGCTGAGTGGACGTGCGGTGTTCACGGATGTGCAAGGGCACACAAGCAACTCCATGCAGGCTTACTGCTACATCAGGTCAGGTTCCTCAGCAAAGCAGCCACAGAACTAATTATTCATTTTAAGTACACAATTAAGCATTAATGCTGTCTGGGGATATACACCCAGGTAGCCTGAGACGCCATGAGATGTGCTTAGTGAAAACTGTCTTTTCTCCCATGGAGTTATGTCCCTCTCTGGGACTGGGTCTGTTTCCTGCAATGAACAGGGGAAAAAAAAAATTATATCAAAAATCAGTGCAACTATGAGACATTAAAATGTCATAAAATCCAAGCACAAAAAATAGCAGTTTACAACATAGCAGTCTACTGAATGGAATTGTACATCCATCCGTAGTAAACCCCAAAACCTGTCTTCAATCATGAAAACAGAGCTCCAGGCACACATTGGGACAAACTGTTGTTTCTTGTTTGCTTTCCTATATGCAAAGCACTTAAAGCAGCAATCAATTATGTAACGACTGCATTTGCTTTGAGCAAGAGGGGTAGAGAAGTCTGTCTGCAGTTAGTGTGAATTTATGCATTTTGGTTGCATTCACATATTTTTTTCTTCTTTCAAAAGCCGTGAGCGATTTTAGGAAAATATTGAATTTACAGGCACATTATGAATGGTGAACTGTCAGTATGGTAGCTAATCAAGAGCTTGCAGCAGCTTGATGCATTAATTTATAAATGCATGTGCCTGCCCCCGAAAAAGAGAAATTTTTGCTATATTAATTCTTCACAACTACATAGAGAAACTCTGCTTGCAAGGGTTGGATGGGCCATGCGGTACTTGGCAGTGCTGAGGAGGGGTGGAGGGATTGGTGATATACTCCAGCACACGTCTATTTATCTTTTGTGAGACAGTGCTCAGACTAACAAAAAGGTCTGCAATTTCCACTGAGATACATGATCCTGGGGAAGATCTTCCTGAAAATGAGACCCACATTGTTTAGAAACCCTTTACCAGCTCAGAGCTGTTGGTCCCAGATGTTCCAAGGAAAGATGTTTCCGAAAGAAAAAAAAAATAACGAAGCATTTTCAACCTATTCTAGTTGAAAACATTATATTGCGATGTTCAGGATATGTTTCAAAAGCATGCTATCATCAACTTGTCCCCAGCATAGAGAGTGCTATCCCAGATGACAGACAAATCCCAACCCAGGGACCCATTGGATGAGCTGACGCAGCCCTCCCTGCCAGGAGGAGGAGAACTGCATCTGGTACTGGATCTTGGCTCTTCCACAGACTCTCTAGACCAGAACTGCAGCCAGAGGAGTCAGGATAATGTAGATGCATGACACAGAAACGAATTTCCACCTGGCTTCTCAGATTCACGCATGTCTATTGTCAAAGACAAAATGAGCGCACGAGGTAAATACCACATCTGGACCCAGGGCACACATAAGTTCCTAACTGCTAGTGGCTGGGGCAAGACCTTTGTAGAAGCATTTGACCTATGTTTGGCCAGTCCAAGTCGAAAACATAGATGTTTCCTGGTGGCTCATGCCCTCCCACTGGTAAACTCCCATCCCCAGCCAAGAAAGATTAGCTGAAAAAACAGCTCATGTTTTTCTCACCCTTCTGACTTTTAATTATTTCAGTTCTCCACACACTACTTAGATTTTTATCTTTCGCCTGTTCTTGCAGTTTCCTTTTCAACTTCTACCACTACTTCTACATGCTGACAAATGTCCTCTTCTACGTCAGTTCGGCGATCAACCCCATCCTCTACAACCTGGTGTCTGCAAACTTCCGACAGATCTTCCTCTCTACACTCTCACTCCTGTGCCTACCATGGAGGAAGAAGAAGAAACGACTGACCTTCACCAGGAAATCCAACAGCATCTCCAGCAACCACACATTTTCCAGCCAAGTCACAAGGGAAACTACATACTGAAGACAAAGGAGGAAGGGAAATTCATTTCATCATGGAGTCAAAACTTGAGAGAGGCCTTTGTGACTTTCATGCATGGTCTCCAAATTCACATAACACAAATGTGTTTAGCAAAGTCATTTTTGTTGGAAAAATAGGCTTCGTTCTGCCAGTGACGTTGAAGTTATTTTAAAGCATTGGCTTTGCCTCTTGTGAGTGATGTCTACACGTTTTGTAACTTCAGTCTGGCATAAATCTAGATATGGTGTTAACTGGGAAGCCAAAATATGTTAAACTTAGGCAAAATCATACTGCATTTCATCCTTTTCTCAATGCAGAGATGCCATGTTCACATCCAAGGGTTTGAAATCATGTCTCTTGGTGGCACTGAGCAGAGAGTCTGATGAGGAGAAAGCAGTTTTGAACAGAAAGAGATGTTTTTGGAGAATGGACATGCTCATCTATGGGATGTTCAATGAACGAGGAGTGAAAACTCAGGGAGTCAGCTGGTTATTTTAGAAATATATCTAAATTATGATTAATATGACTTAGGTGCTCAAGAGAGCTGCTCTGGCTCCTTGAAATTAAATAACAACAGATGATGCCTTACCTAGATTGGGGTGGCTGTGGCCTGGGGAAATGGGGGTCATCTTTCACTTTAGGGCATATATAGTGCCCGGCACAGTGAACCCCCTCTTTCACTGGTATTGGTACTGCAGCATCAATAAATAACAAAGTCTCTGGCAAAGCCAAGAATGCAGAAACTGTGCCCAGCTGGAGTGCTGAAAACGAACAGAAATGGAAAATCTTACTCTTGCCATACAGCCAAATCCTATTTTTTACCCAGGAGAACAGATAGCTGGCCTGCATTAAAAGGAGAGAAAACTCCAGGCTCATGAGGGCTCCAGGCTGCTGAGGTAAGAGCAATGCACCCCAGTTCTGTGGGACCTTCAGATTTTTCCCATTCTTATTCCAGTTTTACTCATTTCCTCACCATTTTTGCATGCTGACATCTCACAGGTTATTGCATTGGTAGGCAGAGGGGCCTTTTGTTCCACCTTTTATTTCTTTTTGCTACCAGACCTGTTGGCATACTGATCTGCACACACAAGTCTTCAGATGCTGCAAATGAAAATACACAAAGGTCTAAGCTGGGGAGTCTTAGCTCTAAAACAGAGGAACAGAAACAAGACCTGAAAATTGTCTTTGAAATTTCTCAGCCGGACAGGATAGGTGGCATGAGGTTTTTTCCCATACGGTTCTGCCTCTAACAGCCCACTATATGGTGCAACAAATTGCTCCAGAGCCTTTAAGACCAGAAATCACAAGCCTCCAGGACAAGCTACAGGGCTTTTCCCACCGTCACGTCACCAGATGGTGACCTGCATGAACCTGGAACCCACCAATCATCCTGTGCAACCTCTGCTGTGATTTTGCTGGTGGTGACCTTGCATCCCCTTTCACACCACACTTTGTTAGGAGAGCAGGGCTTAGTTCTTCATGATGGCAAACTAGAAGAGTCACTTGGCTCAATTCCACTTTCTGGGCTTTGCCCATCCTATGTCACTCTTCAACTAATGAGCACCCTTGGTACATGACAGAAATCTCAGTACTGGAGATGCAGATCTGGCCCCAGTGAACCATCACACAATGATGGAAACCAGTCACTGATCCACTGGGTACCAATGAGTTCTCCTGCTATAGATGTGGTATCACAGAATCACAGAATCACAGAATATCTCAAGTTGGAATGGACCCATAAGGATCATCAAGTCCAACTCCGTGGACTCATGGTTTAGGTCCTGTTGGGTTCAGAACACAGAGAAAACACCTGTGGGGCATTTGCTGTGGGTTGTTAGTGATAGCTATCTACTTCTGAGGCATTTATAACCTGACAGTTGTACAGAGCTAGGCCTGGCTACCGTTGTAGCAGTTGTACAGAGCTAGGCCATCAGCCATGACCTCCAACCACACCTACCAGGGATGGGAGGTTATTTTAATGCCTAATACAGAACCACTCCAAAAGAAAGGGCTCAAAATAGAAATCAGTGGGGCTTTAGTTTATTCTGATTCAGCCAAACTACAGGCTCTGTCCTGTCATGCCTTCTTTTAATTTCTTGCCCTGGTTGTACCAGAAGGCAGAGGTTATGTCTGACAAAGCACTTTGGTTGCTCATGCACAGTTGACTCCTCTTTGGCAAGAAAAGCAGGTAATGGGCACAGTCAAAAATAAGCAAAAAGGAGACTGGTCTCTCTTTGAAGGAAATCTGTGAGGAACCAGCAGAAGTTATCTCTGTGTATGTTAGAAATGTCTTGGGTAGGATCAGAAGAAAAAGCTCTAGAAGACCTGTACATACTTCTTTGTGGGAAAGTCCAGGTACGATGAGCAGAGGAAGAGGAGTCTTAATGTCTTAACATTGGCCTTCCAGGCAAGACACTGTTTAAATGTTTCTGGAGAGGACCCAAGTTTTTTAACTTCACCTCTAAATAGAGCCAACAGCTGGGAGGTGGTTTCTGACACCTCCCACAAAGCTGTAACTGTGTGTTGCTTTGACTTTCATTAGGATTTAACATCCTGTGTGTCTCCGTTGCTTTTGCAATGTTAAACATTATTAGTGTACTTGTTCAATGCCAACCTGCTGAAATGTGCTTGATTACCTTAGAAAAAACTGTATAAAAATTGTTGTTTCACAAAAGATGCTCAGCTTAGATTTTCATTACTGAGATACACTGGCAGCTTACGGAATATTTGATCACAGCTCAGAGAAAGTGGTAGGTTTATTTTTGGTTTGACATGAAAATGGGAACAAGCTGGAGTAAAACCAAAGTTACCACAAACTTTCCTCAATGTTTGTTGGGCCACTCGAGTCCTGAAGAGCTATTTGGAGGGATTTATCCAAGCGGTTTGCTGGCTTCTACAGCTCTGTTCCTGAAGTTCAACACGGGAGCAGACCTGTCTATGGCCTTAATCTTGCCAGCAGCTCAAAGCTACCTCTTTCACTGGCTAAATCTGACTACCTGAGCTGAGAAGTGGAAGTTACAGCTGATTTCATCCTCTCCCCGCTCCTCACCTCATTTTAGTGTATTCGACCTAGAGTTTTAGTTCTCTTGAGCTCAAAGTGGGGATCACTCACTGCAAGACCCCATGGTTTTGTACAGGAAAGCATGGTACTGCAGAAAAGAAAAAGGTACAAACTGCCCAGAATATACGACAAATATGTTTCTTTCCATGCCTTTTAACCACGGTTGAACTACTAACCCAACAGGTTTAGCTCTAAATCTAATCGAGTATAAGTGGCTTTTGCCATTATACAAAACACATAGTCCCATCCTTTGTATTCCAGTCTTATCTGAACCCTTCGCTGGGGCAGAGGGGTGAGCGTTGGTGCGGCATGCTGTTAATCTATGCAAATTCCCTGTAAGTGTTTCAAACTGTTTGTTTTGACTAAAAAAATAGCTGTTGAACCCACAGATGTGAAGTGCTGCCAGATGGATTCTGAGAAATCCTCATCTGAAGGGAGTCTATCAAGTGACCTCTTCAAATATTATTTTGAGGTTTTATTTCTCTTCACAGTGTTCTTGTCAGGGCCACCCATTTGGCAGCGTGTGAAAGCCGATTCCCAAAGTCATTACGCTATTCGGAAATTTCCCCCAGACAGGATTTTCCCACCAAAGGCCCGTTACACATCAGTGTTTGAACACTCTGCTGAGCTTGTCTTTTTTGTAAAGTGCATGAGACCTCGCTTCAGCGACCGCGCCTGTAAAGGAGAAAACTAAATGGAAAAGTCGGTGAGGAGGGTTAGCAGGACACGTGCTGTAAACTCGATAATAGCAGGACCTTTGCATTCATAGCATCAAACGTCCGGTGAAATGCAGCCCCACGGGGTGCTGTTGCTGCAGACGGCTCGTGGTGCAGGTCTGAGCCCGTCATCGGCGCTGCCACCGCTCCCTGCCCTCGGGAGGGACAGACGCCCGTCGGCCCATGAGAGCGCTGGAGCTTTCTTGTGTTAGTCTGATATCTTCCTGGTTGTGTTGTTTGGTAGCTGTTTAAACAAAGCTGTAACTGCTAGAGCTTTGTCTGGTTCTAAAAATTACAGCTCAATAAGTTCTTCTGTTTTCAGTCTGGATTCGTTTAGGACGAAAACAGAAACTGCTAATCCAAAATTTCATGATGCTGTGTCCTGGCTTTGTGAGCAAGAGTCCTTCCCCAGCCGTGCCACCTGATAGTTCTGCACATATTGTATTTATGGCAAATATTTTTTGAAGTGCACCTTTTTTTTTTTTTTTCTTTTCTGAAATACAAAATGTCAATGTGCTTTATTTTCTGTGGCCTATTGCGCAACGGGGAAAAAAAATGAATGTTAAAAGTGTGTCAGCATCTCCTTTGTAACATTGTCTGTGACAAGGGGAAGGAAGAGGGTGTGAAATCCTTTTGTGTAGCAATGAAACATGCTGTTATTGATACTGTATTTACTGATCAAACTGTAATGAAATGGTTACTTCCTGATATAGCCTTTGTACTGTACGGTATTTTATTTTGTCATTTATTGATCCTAAGAAATAAATATCCAAATTTAAGGCTTGGGCTAGTCATCCTTGAAATGGCAGCTGTGCCTTTATGGTACAGCCTGCTTACCAGCACAGGCTATCTGGCTGTGGGCTAAAGTGGAGAAATCCCGTCGCCCTTGAAGGGACCCTTCGCACCTCCTCTGCAGAAGGGCCCCGAGTGCTCCTCTCCCAACGCCTGCGAGCACTGGCCGTTCAACACAAAGGCAGGGTTCAAACACCAGCTGCTGCTCGCGCCTGCGAGGTGGCAAACAAACCGGAGGGAAGACTATCTAGGTCCGAGGGAGACTGCCATCAGCACAGTTTGTCCTGAGAAATCCCTCCTGAGACCTGGCAAAACCAAAGAGGGTCTGTGCTGGTTTACAGACCGAGCCCTTGTGCTGTTAGCGGCAGCCACAGAGAGCATCCAGCTCCCTTTGGTCGAACCCCTGGGCTTTGAGCGTGTGACACGAACGAGCCCGAAGTCTGGGAGCGGAGATCTTCGGGCTTCCAGAAAGACCTGTGCTGCAGAGAGGGCAGCTGCTGTGTTGGGATCCAGGTGGCACTGCAGGAGTCTGGCTGCTTTCTGCAGCCCTGCCTTGCTTTCCCCTCTGGCGGGGTGAACGTTAAGGATGTTGTATCTTGGCCATTCTTTCTGCAGCAGCTCTGCCCAGAAAACTGAGCAGATCGGGGCTTTATTGCACTCGGAGCTGTAGGTACACAGCAAAGGAGACAGCCCTCACCCAGAGCCTTTGTTGCTGCAGACCAAAGCAGGTTTACTGTGCCTTGACAGTGAGATTTCCCTTCCTACCTTCCCCTCTTTTGCATGACCCACTTCCTCCCTGGCATCCATTTTTCTAGCACAGATGTAATTTTGTGGGAACAGAATACTTGGGTATTGTCCACTATATTAAAGTGGACACTTAATGAGCAAAAATCAGTCACCTCCATCCCTGTAGCTCCCAGTTAATGTTCTGTTGTGAAATAGCTCAGCTGAGCACCGGGAAAGTCCACAAAATCTTCATAGTTTTTAGCCATTCAACCCTATTGTTTTGATTTCTGGTAGAGGAAAAGGTTGCTTGGAAAGCAGCAACAACATGAAATTTAAATATGTGGAATCGTTCATGCCTGGAAAATTAATCTTCTAAAACCTAGCTGAAATGTACTGCCTCTCCGAAAGCATTTTGGTGCTGCTTCCAGATGAGAAGAGCAGGAGCCTCTATTGTCCCTTTATCATCAATTATTAAAGTATCAAATAATTTATTTTATGGATCCTTTTATTTGGTATTCAGCCCTGGTCTGTTAAAAGGTGTATTTTTGGTCCACTGCTTAAGGAGCTGCAGTTCGCGTCTTCAGCAGTGAAAATCCACAACACAGGGCAACGTCCTCCTTTTCCGACTGCAGGAGATTTTTGTGCAGGGCAGGATGCTCCCGGTGGAGTCTGGGAGCAGAAACCCAGACCACGGTCAAGCTGGAGTGAGAAATGTTGCCCTCTGCTTGTGACTTCTCTAGCTCAGGGCTGACTTCTTGACAAAGCAAAACTCCCGGGAACCAGCGCTCCTCACTCCTCCCATGCAACCTCCCACCCCATGTCACGCAACGGGGCATCACATCAGGCCCCACCAATGCAAAGGAAAACAAAACAAAAGGAGAGTCAATGGATTTCTTTCTTTTTTCAGAAAGGCGCAAGGACTGTGCCTCGAGCAATGAGGAATGCTTTCAATTTGGCCCATATTTCCTATTTCAATTATAAAAGTAATTTCCATAGTTCACAAGAGGAAAAGTTCAGGCGCCTTTTGAAACAAATGTTACATTTTAGTGAATGGCTTCATAAAGCTTAATAAACATCCATCCAGAAGTTAATTTATTTAAAATGTCTTTAAATCCTCCTCTGCCTTATTGAATTTGCTTGAAGTGTAAATCATGTTGGAGTATATTCATGAGGGTATTTAAGCAATAAGGCAGCACATCCTGGTTATTATTACAGGTCTCTGGTGGGCTGTGAAGTACGAAGCAAAGCATGAAGCGACTTTGGGCCCTCAAGTGCAAACCCCCTCCAGAAGTACATGAGCACAGACATGATCTCAAGTGCTGCAGGTTGGTCGAATCAAAGTGCTGGGGTTGTTTCCCAGGGGAAAACGCAGGGAGGGTGAGCACCCAGCAGCCAGCCCAGCCACCACCAGCTGCCAGCCCAGCACAAGGCTCACTCAGCCAAATGCCAGGGGAAAGGATGGTGATAGAAAGTTTAGGACAGGTCAACTGAGCCCATCAGGGACCGTAGCTACTAAAGAGGGAGAAAACACGGTTGTTTCATTCTTGAACCAGGCTTACTGAAAGCAAAATAAGTGGGAAGAGTCAAAAGAACTTAAAGGAAACATCTCAGAGATGGCCAGAATATCATCACCGGAGTGCGTACAACAGCCACACACTTACCCATGCATACTCGTCGTATATTTTTGGTCTTTCCAGTGGGGATCTCTTCCTCTTGCTTGAAAGTACTGTCAGGCTCAGCTGGTTTGTATCACCAGTGACATGATATTTAATGACACTTGGCTGCTTCTCTAGGGAATCCTGAAGAAATGGGAAGCAATATCCTTCACCCTTTTAATGCAAAAATGTGACACCATCTTGCAAAGCAGGAACAGTCCACTCTGCATTCACCCTGCCGCGGCTCCACTGTGCACTGCTGAGACGTCTCAGCTTTGTTGTAAACTGAAGTTTCTTAAAGGGACGATTATGAACACATAGCCTGGGAGATCTGCTTCAAGATCTGCAAAGGTACAGAGAGAATAAAGAACTCCTCTCTTGTGAGTGACATTTGTGTCTTGGATGGACCATTTCATCCTTCCTCGTCTTGATGAAATGCAGCGTGAAGATGAAAGGACAGACACGCCACACTTTTTGCCATTGCGTTAGCTTCAGTCTCAGTAAGGGCTGAATCAGCCTGGGATTCCTTTGTTCCTTTCTCCTTTGTTCTGTCTTTGGAAGCTGCTCGGTAGGTATGTCCAACACGTCTGCAATGCAGCTTTCAGCCTCAGGCACTATTATAACACGTTATAATTAATCAGGAGGTCTGATTGATCCATATCTCAGCACTATGCCTTAACTATGTAATCTCCAATGAAAACATTCCCATACCAGTTTTTCTTTATAATGTCTCAGGGCTGAGCAGGTATCAACACTAGGTCACACGGGTCTGTGGGTCATCTCCCTGATGAAAACAAACATGCAGGAGAAGAATCCCATGGCCAGAGCTACAAAGGAGGTTTGTAAAACTCAAGTTTTCCCAGAAATGTGGGAAGGGAAAGCTACTGCACAGCCAAGCTGGTGTTAATGTGGTAGGTACTCTGAATAACTGGCAGGTGGGTCGCATAACGTGATACTCACTCCCGTGAGAGCACACTTGTTGTGGAATAGCCCTTCTGGGCTCAGCTGGAGAGCAAACACTCGGCCATTTCCATCACCCCATACCTACGTGCTGTACACAGTCACTTGTGGACTCGCCAGCACCCCAACATTTCATGAACATAATCGAGACATAATAGCAGTCGTTATCATCTTCTTGTAGATCAAAGATTCAAACCCCAGTGTTGCCAGCACAGTCGACTCCAATTCATCTTTCCCTTCATTCAGCATAAGCAGGTACTCCATGAGCTATTTTAAACCTCCATTCCAAGATGTATCTTAGCAAAATATCCCAACATCCAACCATTTCAAAGCAACTTCTCGCTGGTTGTACGCAACAGCAACAACCTTGGCATAGCACTTGGCAGCTTTCAAAATGTTCTTGATGGTGCTGTTATCCTTGGTGTCTGCTTCCGTATAGAAAACATACAGACTGCAGGAGGTGAAGCATTGTATTCTGAATTTTAAAAGTACCTAGACAGAAACAAACTCCATTAAATGGGAATGACCTTAGCGGTGCCATGGAGAACTATAACGAAATCTGTGACACCTGACATTTTCAGTGTTCTTCTGTCCACTTGAAAAGCAGCTACGACTGTCAACAGCATTTTCAGTGCAGCTCCCACACAGACCATGCATTGTTACAAAGTTCCACATTACTGCAATAAATCATCTTTTTTCTTCCTTCAGAGTGGCAGTTGGGCTAAGATTAATTTCTCTTTACCATCATCACAAGCATGAAATTAGATTTTTCATGACCATCCCAGGCCATGGTGTTTCCTGACTCAGAACCTGAGACTCGCCTCTCTCCTCCCTATGGCCTTGATCGGGGTTAGGACAAGCAAAAGGCATGGGGATTTTAAACCTGGGGATTTTAACCCTGGTCATCGATGACACCACAGCAAGGCAGCTAGACCAGTGTATTTTCTTGCCCAGAGAAGTGAGTATCGATCCTGGGGATGCTGAACTAGCAAGACATGTAAACACAAGCCTAGAGGCTTTTGAAAAGAAAGAAAATATGATTTTGTGGAAAATTTGTGAGCCTAGATGAAGGACCACGTGCACAACTAGCATAAATCAGTTTGCATCTGCAAAGAAACCCATTTTGTGTTTTTAAGTGTCCTAGGCTAGCTTTATTTATTTCTCTATTCTGAGGCTTTTTTAAAAAAATATCATTTAGCAAGGGAAAAATGAAGCAGCTCATTATGTTAGCAGCTCCACAACCAATCTTAAATGCCAGAGGCGCTGATCAGATTAAAACAGAAATCACAGTTTGTAGCTTGTGTCTGTAAGGAACAAAGACTCTGGTCCTGATTTAGATTGAATACAGGATGGTATCTCTTGCTTATTGTATATATTACAATGACAAGGAGGGAGAGTGTTTATCACAGTATGCCTCAGTGCTTTTTAATATACTGTTTATCATATGGAGCTCACTGGCATTCACAAAATACCCTTGCAGGTTTTGCTTTGTATCTTAATAAGTTTTCATGGACTTTGGGAGATAGAGAAAAATACATGTTCCCATGCTGCCACTCACTCTCCATTTATAAGTCATTAAAACCAGCTCCTCATCGAAGAGCAGTGTCCTTGGCTTAGTATAGATAACTCATGGAAATCCCTCTCCCCTTGCCCTAGCGCAATATGATCTCTGTGAGATCAGCCACGTTGCTATAATCTGATTGCTGGGAAAGAAGTGCTGTCTTTGCTGGGAAAACATTTCATCAGCAAGCTGGAGAACGAATAGGAGGAAGTGCAAGTGGTAACTCTATACCTGTGGTAAACAGGAAAGCCAAAGCTACCATAGATGAACACTAAAATAGAAATCATGGAGGGCTCTCTCTGCTCCACTCATCAGTCCGGAAGGCAAATGCAAAATTAATAAACCTCTGTACAAGGAGACACAGGCAGAAAAGGTTTCTGCAGGGAGAAGATCTTGCCTTGTCTGGCCCCCCATTGAAATGCATGCCAACCCAAAGGCATTTTTCAATTCTCAGCTTTGAGGAAGACTGGGCCATATCAGCTTAAGATGTAGGACAAAAGGTACAAAGGATTTCAAATGTCTTCAGAAAGTGTGGGAGAAATAAGTGCACAAGGATAATTCTATTTGCTTTCAGTGTTTCTATATACATCATGTCATCAAAAGGATTTGCAGACTTTTTCTAGAGAGAAGACAGTTGTGTTAGCAACATCAGCATGCAATAAAAAACACTGGAAAAAGGAAAAGGAAGAAAAAAAAAAAAAAAAGAAAGAAAACATTCTGCTCCTGTCTGATTTTTGCATCTTCACAAATCAGTCAAAAGCTTTTCTCTTCAACCAAAATCACACTTCCACTTATTTACGACAATTCATCCCCCTGTGCTATCCATTTTCCTTGCAGATTGCCTCCAGGGCTCAGGATCTGTCTAGTTTTTATATCCATCTCTCCAGGAGGCACCATCAGGTTTGAAGATTGGTTGCCTTGATGAACATGAAAAGGCTGTTTTGTGTAAGAAGGGGCTGTGAGTCACAGCAAGACTTTGATGAGCCCAATAGACTTCCTTAGCGGTTGGCACCGGAGTAATGGGGAATTAGGATCTATAGGAGTGAAACGAAATACTGAGTCAGATGACAGGATGGGAAAGACGTTTTGTTGGGGCGAGAATTGATAAAGCTGAGGATATTGCATATTTATTTGAAATTGTGCCTACTTCTTGTGAGGCACAAAATGGAATTTCCCAGGAAGCTGTTTAGTTGTGCACAGACAGGGAAGTACAGAATAGGACAATGATCAGAATGAACTGGAGGGGAAGGAGGGCTGGTCAGGCAATGAACCCAGTGCAGTGGGGTGAAGGAAGGGCATGGGTACAACACCATGAACCTGCTCACTAAAGCATCCCCTCACCGAGCATCAGGGTAAAGCAGAGAAGCAAGGAGTTAAGTTTGCTCAGGTCGCCCAGCAAACATCTGTTCCCACAATTGCTGTCTCTTTTTGGCCAGAGATTTGGGAGGGGTTTTTTGGTTGGTTTTTGGTTTTCTTTTGGTGTTTTTTTAACTGTTCTCAACTCTCTCTTGGAGAAATTGTTCTAAAGTGCAACTGAGGACATTTTCTCTTCTGCTCAGATCAACTTCATTTCTATTCAGTTTGGTGGTAGCTCCTTGGACCACCTAAAAGCACCTCCTCCTCCTCTCTTTAGTTTTTAATCTGTACCCACCCAACTGCAGGGAGAGCTGCTAAGACACTTGGAAAGTCGGTGGGAGAAGAGAGCAGAGAGAGGACCTGAGCTGATGCTGCAGAGGCTGTAGATGTGCTGCTTAGGGATGCGGTTTAGTGGTGGACTGGGCAGTGTTAGGTTAATGGTTGGACTCGATGATCTTAAAGGTCTTTTCCAACCTCCAACCTGATTCTATGGTTTCATCATTCTATGATCATCTGCTCCCAAATACAGCTCTAGAGCATGTCAAGTTGCATCTTTACCAGTACTCCCCTTCCCACATCTATCTTTTCAATAAAAGATATTTTCACAGTCATCCCTATTCTCCAACTATTAAATTTGGAAAAAATCACTAGCCCCAGGCCCTTAAAGCAACTGTGTGTATGGTGTGATTTATTTCATTTCCACTACAAATATTCACATCTTTCCAACCAGCTCCTTTTATTTGGGATTAACAAGTAGAAGTTTCACTTGACCAACTGTGGTTGCACCTCATGAATGTTTAAATTGAGGATAATTTCTTTTTCTGTTCATATCAAAGTGTCTGCTCTATAAAATGGCTTGAGTCAATTCTGCTTGTGAGAAAAAAATATTTCTGGCTTATTGGCATTGCGGTCATACTTATTCGTAGCTTTGTTTTCCTTAATAAGACTGTAACTTTAACAAGATGTAAATACTGAGACTTACAGTGTACAGATTTCAGATAAATTTGTTCACTGGTCAAGGCACAAAAAAGAAAATATTTCAATTAAATTGAATGTTCGCTTCTATCTACCATTCTACCAGCAATAATGAATTGCAGTCTACAATCCAACTCAACTCTAAACATAAATATTCATAGCTAAAAGCGCTTATTTTCCCTTAAATTATTCTGTGCTACTAGAAAATCTAATGTTTCAAAATTCAAATACTGAGACCTCATCATAACCAGATGTACCCAGAAAAACTGTGATGCAGAAAAGTGGATTTCAGCTCAAATAAATCACGAACTGTGGTGGGAGCAATGCTATATACTGAGAGTTAATGCATGGAATTTGCATAGCTATATACAAAGTAAATCTGAAACAGGCAAAACTGGGATTGCACAACCAGGATTAGGTGAAGACAGTGAGATATCACAGGCAGCTATTCTGTCCCCATTATGGGGGTCATCAGGAGCCACGTGTAGATCTCGCTTTAGCAGCTCATCCAAAGGATAGCACTCCTGCAAGCAGGGAACCGCTTTGTTTTAAGCATTATTTTGAAAGAGGAACTCAATTTTCAGGTGAAAAGGTTGCCTTTTCTAAAATCTCCAACAGCCTCTAATCCTGGTTTCCCATCCAAGGCCTTACTCGGACAGACCCCACTCAGTTTCAGAAGTGTCACAACCTCCTCCTCAAAATGGCAGTAACAGAGAATGTGACCGTCATAAAGCACCGGGGAAGACGCATCAGAGATTTCTGATAAGCAAAGGGGAAGCTGAAAGTTCATGTTCACACACCCGTGTCTGAGCAGTCCAGAGGTACTGTGCCAAAAGAGTTTCCACACTGATGGCAAACTTACATCTCCTCAAGGGCCAACCTTACAAACACTACATTTACCACCAGCTTCTTTGCAGAAAAGGGGACTAAGCTGCAAACAGCCGGGTTTTCAGTCAGTGTACCCAAGGCTGAACCTGACCTCCACCGCTGGAAACCATGAGCTGTTATCGCCTGCGCTGAACATCCATGGCCAAGGGCAGCACAAGCTCACATCCCTGCGACATCCCGAGCCACCCCTGCTTGCTCACTTGGCACCATCTGATGATGGGGACGTGTGGGGCCGAGTGGGATGGTCAACCCTGTCTGTGGTAGAAAAATAACTAGAAATGGCTGATTCTACCCCTGTATCTCAGTCCCATCAATCTTCAAGGGGTGATATAGGATCCTGGTGCAGGAATTTTATATTTTCTCCTCTCTGCTCCCATCCCCTCGGCTGGCAGTTCGCCATCCCCTTTAAACCACAGCAGGTGTCTTCCGTTTGCCATCCCCAGGAAGCAGGTAGCTGGGCACAAAGACATTTTGAACCAGTGCCCCCGTCCTTAGATGCAGAGACAGAGGTACATTAGGCTATTTGCGAAGAGTGTTCATGCGCACAACTGCACAGGGAGGTGGGGGGAAGGAAGAAAGGGTGTCTTATAAACCCCATGACAAATGGGAAGACAAAGGTAATTCAATTAGCCTGCACAATGATGTTACCAAAAAGGATGAAGAACTTAAGTAGATAATTGTTTCTTCTTTGTTTTCATTGTTGATTCAAAACTAATACAATTATTTGTGCAGGTGATGTCTCAGTTCTGATACACATGAGGGAACAGTACTTCTTATGCCTCATGAACTGTTAATTCAACATGACAGGTTTGACCTGAGAACACTAATAATGTTGTCATCTCAGTTGTCTGTTGGCACAGAGCTGGACTGATACGTTCTGTCTCACTACTTCAGGCAATTCTGTGGAGGCAGAGATCTCTCAGGTGACAACTATGTACAACAGAGATTTCTTTCCTTCGCCCCCCCCCCATTTTTTTTTACAAAATCACTTTCCCCATAACTTAAAGTTGTGGTCCTCTCTCTCTTCGGTTTCATCATCGGAGTCTTTCCTATATTATAGCTGCAGTAAGCAGAGAGAAATGAGTGGGGAAGTCATCTGCAGAGTGGACTTTGGAGTACAGCTAGACAACAGTGGCTGGGCTGTTCGCTCCTCTGCCTTCTGCTGCCAGCAGAAAAGAATTGTTTCCTTTCTCCCCTAATTATCCCAGACACTCAACTGGCAAAATCCCCACTCACACACGTGTTCCATTTGCCACTTCCCATGAGAAGAAGCAGGGCTCGTGCCAAGGACCCTGCTGTTTGAGCAGTCCCAGTTTAAGTTTCCAAATCCTCCCACACAGCCCCTACCAGGTGGTCCCCTTGTATATAAGCTGCAGTCCAACCACAGCCACCTGCGCTCCATGCTTTTGTGGTCCAGAAAGTACAAGAAGAACTTTCCAGAAGCCTGAGCAAGCCTCCAGGCCTGCCTGACCTTGAAGATATGACCCCTCAGGGAGAGGGAGGCTCAGCTTTTCCTTTCCTGTGGCCTCCTGTGATTTGATTTAACTTTACCCTACCATGAAATGTTTTCTACTTGTCTGCTATATCTTTCGACCAGAGAGTGACCTGCAGTGAAAGGAGATGACTGTTAACACAGCTGCTGCAGGACGCAGTGTTGACCTCACCGAGATTCATGTGGTGCCATCTTCAACCTCTTCCAGAAACGCAGCATTGCTTAGGGGTCACCCCCGAACACTTGGAGCTGCAAGATGGGTCTCTGAGGGAAGGCTGGAGGTAACAAATGCTGGGTGTTATCGGGTGCTGGGTGTCTTCAGAAAACAACTCCTTTGCCTTATTCATCTCTATGGATCCATCTCAATATCTTCTTTTTCTTCTTGGGCTGAATAGCTCCATTTCGCACTAGGAGCCTTCATTTAAAGGCGTATTCCTTTAAATGAAAGGAAACAAACAGGGAAGAGAGAATCCTCTTGACTTTCAGACCTCTGTCTTGAAACCTTTGCTTGGTAATCCTGCTCACCAGTAGAGATGAGCATACACTTGCTTCTGAGTACCGATGAGAGGAGAAAAGCTCTGTGTGCTACAGCTGCTGCCGCATGATCTTCACTGCTGAGAACACCTTCAGTTATTAAATCAAATTTCCCATTTCCCCTTGTTGCCTGTAGCTGAAGTCACTATCGTGTCATTGGATGAGATGGATAAGAAGCAAAACATACACAGACAGTGGGTATTCATTATTGTGGTAAGTACCTTGGCTAGTCCTTTTTTCTAGCTCATGACTATCCCTCACAGACCAATATGGTGGTGCCTGGGACTTTCTGAAGATGGACAGATCATCCCAATCATCTCACCCTAACTGTGCAGACCTGCGAAGCTGCTGTTAAAGCACCAGCGCACTCCAGGAGCTACCTGAGCCTAAAGGTAGGGCATGGATCACAACAGATTCTCAACAGCACCCAAAGGAAATTATTCCCAAGCACAGATCAGACACAAAATACCCGCTAGGAACCAGAGCCGTGGGATGCCTCTTCTCACAAACTCCTCCACTCCTGCTGACAGCGGATGCCAAAATAAACTTCTCAGATGTCACATCGGAGCCTGGAGGCCGGCCAGTGGGAAGGGAGGAGGTGTGGGGGCGGATGAGGGAGAAGGACTTCTTTCTCTTTGCAAACATCCAGTTTCACCACTGACAAGTCTGACAGGTGGAAACCAATTAAAAAAAAAAATAATCCTACTCACAGGTGCTCAGCTTCTTTGGAGAAGTTCCTCAGTTCTCCCCACTCCTTTGTAGAAATCGTTGGGTGCTGACACAGGGCAAGTCAGCTAAAGCAGCTTTGCCTCCCCGGTGTCACAGCCTTTTTGCTTAAACAGGGACTGAGATGAGGTCTCTGTCAGCTAATGGGGTAACGTGGCCACAGCCCCTCTGTTTGCACACTTGGTGGGATCACGCATCAACCGCTCAGTGGCCCACGCTGTTTGGAAGAACGCCGCAGAAAGGTTGATTGCAGTCTTTTGCTCCCATTTTCCCATGAGATGCTAGCAAAGTGTCTCTGAAAGACACAAGCTATTTTAGTTTGATGCTCAGCAAAGCAAGGACAAGGACCATCCTATTAAGATGGGTCATTTGGCTTCAAAATTTCATTTTCTATCACATGCTAAAAAAGATCTAAGTGAAAATATCTATGTCAGAAAGGCAGGTCCTGCCAACTCATCATCGGACAGGCTTGACACCAAAGTAGAAGACGGGTTCTTCTCTTCCCAAGGTCAAGTTTGAATTTACACACACATATTCCTGGGAGTCTGCATCAGAGATCCTAACCAGCTCATAACAGAAAGTGCAAGATGGGCAAACAATATTATTATTCAGTTACATTTACAAAAATCCCCATGAAAAATAAATGTGCATTAAATTACTGCTGCAGCATCTATGAATCACAGGCACCTTAATGTTTTAAAATTCTCTGACAAGCTTTGCTCTGCAGGATACTAAGCAGGTTTCCCTCTGCACCCTGAAGTCCATAAGGGTAGAGAGCTGCCAACGCTCTGAGGATAAAGCTTTTTATGAGACAGGAAAGTTTTTCCAGAAAAGCAACTTGCTTTTTTGTTACTTGCACTTCAAAAAAACCCCATGAGATCCGAACCCTGCAGAGCCAGGTAGAAGCAGGCTGGGTTTAATGTTCCATGTACAGATCAGACACCAACAGTGTCAGCCTCTCTTCATCCCTGCAGCTTTGGGAAACGTCTCACCGCTGCCTCTCTGGTTACGCTGTATTTCTAAGCCGCTCCCCAGACAGGCTTCACCTGAAATGCAACATCCGTTCACCCCTTTCCCAGAGAGTCTTCTCACAAACAGGGTAAAACTTGATAACGAACGGCTGGGTAACATCAGCAAACACGGGCAACTGGCCACAGCGACATCCGAGGTTCGGTTTCTCACTACTTGAAATGATGGACTCAAATCCTTTGAGGTCAGGAGAAAACAAGTCACCATTTTAATTTCTCCTAACTTTAGGACATGAAGGACAATAGTACTTATGGGTGTGACAGCAGCAACAAGGTAGTGAATTGCTCCTCCTTAGGAAAGTATTAATATTAGCTGTGGAGACCCTGCTAATAGCAACAACAGAAAGAAGCCAGTGGCATTCCCTGGCCCACAATGGAGATCTCACCTCAGTGAAGACGTCTCAACTCAAGTAAAGGAGGACCTTTCTATCCATCCAATGGCCTTGTCAGAAGCTCTTTTTTTAGTTTTTGTTCAGGATTGCTCACCTCCGAAGACGCTGCCCACTCATCCTTGCTCACATGTGAATCCATGAGAGATCTCATGCTATGAAGCCTTTCAAAAGGTTTTCCCTTAATGAGAGCCACTGATTCTCTGCAAGGAGCCATCGTGGCCTGGAGATCGAAGTCAACATCCATGTTGTTGGCAGACATCCAAGTCAGACAGAGCTGCATTTTTCTTATAACCCAACTTGCTGCAGTGCAAAGCTCATTAATACAACTTGCATTCATCGCTGGTCATTACACGTAGGGTCGACATTTTGAAATGCTTAGCAAATCACACAGCAAGGTCCCCTACCCCCAGTTTACTCATTCTTTCCGTAAAAAAAAAAAGGATCCGCAAAGAAATGACTGACAGAAGGTCTTATTCGCCAAAGTCTTTTTGTCTGCACTCATGAATTTTCATCCTGATGCCTTCCTCATAGGACTTTCAGAAAGCCAAACTGATTTTATTGAATATGACAGGAGATAACAGTGCTTTATAATAATTGCTTTTTTTTTTTTTCCATCATGAAAACTATATAATGTAGCAACCTCGAGCTCACTGATGAGCAAAAGGATTCCTTCCTAAGGGATAGCCTATAATATAAGCAGCTAGAGCTCTACTTATTCTCATTATAGCCCACACAAAGAGGATGACCCAAGAGGTTAGCACTGACATCCAAAGCATGTTATGATTCCATTAGTCTCCTTATGGACAGCAAAGAAGAAATTCTGATAGGAGTAGAAACACACTGGAGTGCATCTCTCTTCTGAGGGACATCCTGCTAAGGTAGGGAATGAACAAAATGTCTTGTTCTACCTTGTTATTCCAATTTATTCCTGGAGATGTGCAGTTAACTATTGGGTAATGCCAACAGGGAGTCTTCTCCGCATGGCCAAGAAAAAGCCCGCCTTCATTTGTGAGACTTGAAGGAATAAGTTGTTGAAAAGTTATCCAAAGCCAAAGGGAAGACTTCTGCCTACAACACCTGCCTCTGAGAAGGGCATCACTCACTGCGTATCAAAAGGACAGGAGATGTAGCAGGTTAGAACATGGAAGGCTTGAGAGCAGAGGACCTGGCTCCACGCATGCTTGAGTTGTGTATCCAGTTGCCTGTGTTGATCAGGTGCTCGGCTCCACAGCAGCTCCCAGGAGCGTCTGCAATTCATGCTACAAGCACAGAAAAGAGTGGCTACATATTGTGTTAGAAGAAAATCAGGCAGTTTGGTGAAGACCAGAGCCAAAGGAGGAGGCGATATCACTCCCAATTTCTGCTTTTTTTTTTGCACAAAACCACTGGTGTAGAGATATCGGTATCCTAAAAAAATGTTCACATATTTAACTACTTCTTTTCAGCTCCATCATTTTCCAGTGATTCTCAGCTTGTTCCACTCATATCCAATAATGGCATTTATATTATTTTCATTATCCTTCAATTTGCTGCACATTCTAAATAACACTCTTGGAAACTGATACAGGGAGCGTGCTGCAGTCACTTGAAAGCAAGAAATGATTAAGAGTTCTACAGCCAGTCCACTCCTTGGCTTAGCACAGCCAAAATGCGACAACGGAAGGGTTACATCGGGAAAAGGGCACGCAGAAATCACTCCTACAACCTATGGCACTAAGCTCCGTAAAGACCACCAGATGCTTCCAAAGGTGTGCACACTGGAACGTGCCCCATGTTGTACAGGCGTGCAGGCACGCATTTTGTGAGATCGTGGTAAGGGTTACATGCGTACCTCAAGAAAATATGCATGGATTCTTGCAAATGCGCATGCTGGATCGGCTTTCTGACTTGTCGCCCGTGCCAGAGCCTCGCTTCACCTCGCGCTGCCCACTTCACCATTCTTTGCTTGAGCTGGTGGAATTTCACCTTGATCTCAGAAAGGACCAGTGAACTAGGATTCTTTTTCCTCATGACAGCTCTCTGCATCAGCTTGACAACAACAAGCCAGAGCAAAAGAGATGTAAAAAGCTTCTGAAAGCACAGCTGATTCTAGGTGCACTCATTCGGCAGAACATTTTATGATGCTGCATTTGAAGGACATTGTGTGAAATTAATTGTATTACATTTAATTAGCTCTCTGTCTCGTTTTCAGGTCTGCCACATGCATATTTCTTTCTTCTTGTTCAATTATTCTACGTTACATTACTCTTTCAACTCCCTTTTTTCGTTTAGCACTGTAGCTAATTCTGTAGCTGGTTATTTACTTAGGAAAGTGGAACCGAGGCAATTTGTACAGGAAAAAAAAACTTCTGCGCTACAATATGCATTTCTAGTGGCAGTCACCAGACACAGACACTTTCTGCCTCCCCCTGTAGACCTCAAACAGCTAAAATCACCCCTGCACTATATGAAGCAGGCCTGCATCCTACCTCCTTGGCAGCATTTTAAAATCAGGAGGAGCCAATAGCAATAGTCTTCTGTGAAAGTAAAAGTAGTACACCTATCCACCTTTGGATAGAGAATATAGCTGATTAATTTTCGGCTAAATACCATGCACAATGGAGCTCTGTTAATCTGACTGTTGGGGCACCATATCCTTGTCTGGATTGGCAGAAATTCATATTCCTGTCCTGGAGTGATTACTATTCTCAATATTCATTTTTTTGCCTGTATTGTGGTGTCTTTCACCAGACAGAAAGATACCTTGGCATAAGCAGAAGCAGAGACAGAAGAAGCATTAGCACTAGCATGAATATACCACATCCACAAACTGATGCAGAAACCACTGGCAGCAGAAGGACCAGGGCCGGGACAACCCACTGAGCAGTCGCTGATCGAGGGGGTTGGATGAACAAGCTCCAGGAAGGTGGCTGAGGAGACGATGTGTGCTACGCAATCAAGGGCAATAATACATTAACTTCTGCCACCATGAGCAAATACCAGTTAACACGCACATCCCAGTGACTATTATTGTATCCCTAGAAGCAGCCCAACCTGCAACCATCACCGTTGGATGACAGCGGCATTGAAGATAGTAATATACTGCCCAAAGAACGGATGGCAAGAAAACTTGTACAGCTTTGTTTAGCATCCACAGTGAAACACAGGTCTGCCCCACTCCCAGCTCTCACTCTTTGAAAAATTAACTTTGATGGGACCTTGCCTCTTTCTCCCTCCTCTCAGTTTTGCTAGAATTTCTTTGAGACGTAGACAGTGTTATAACAACCAGCTGAAGTGACCCTCAGTGAGCTCAGATGTAGAGCCAAGCTTCCAAAGTTAGAATTTATGCAGAAGGAGAGCAAGTATTTTGCATTACTTTAGCCAGGATCTTAACTTTGATGTGCACAAATACACAAGTGTATTTGTTGGTGAAGAAGAGAAGTGAGACAAGGTACCAGTACATGAAATTGCATTAACACTCTCTTTTCTTTGCCAATAAGTATTAAAGCTTCAGGGCAAAGGTTTATTCTTCATCTGATTTTATTATGTGGCCTGGATTTAATTGTGACATCCTTTATCAGCTCTGTTCATTCTCTTCGTCAGACTCCAGATGGACACATAAGAAGACACATAAGTCTTCCCCCGCTGTTTCAGCTGTCCCTGAAATACTGCACTTTTCAGGGCAGCATCAGTGGCTCCTGGATGCCAGAGGGCAGCTTAAATGAAGCTGGACAAAAATGCCTAACCGGTTAAAAACCTGCCATGTTATAGCCACATTAAATAAATGTTGATGTGGCTGGAAGACGGACATGTCTTAACATCAGGGTGTAGTACAGTGAGATTCAAAAACACAAGGATCTGTTACAGAAAATCAGCATGAGGAAATGATCAACTATTTTGTTTACCCAGTTTTGCCTATGGATTTGCTTTTTCTTTGCTTATTTATCACTCAGCTCCATTACATATCTCCTTCTCCTTCCCCAACTATCCAGTTGTTTGGGGTTTTTTCTCTCTCTGTGCCCTTACAACCCACTTTCTGAATTTCCCATTATAGGCTGAGACCAAATGATACTGACAACATGATTACATATCTCTTTCGTCTTGCCTATACACTATCCAGTTGTTTGGGGTTTTTTCTCTCTCTGTGCCCTTACAACCCACTTTCTGAATTTCCCATTATAGGCTGAGACCAAATGATACTGACAACATGATTTTGGAACGCAAGATTTCAATCATATTATTTCAGAGTTGGAAGCCTCAAAATAGCACTATCGCCACAAGTTCACACTGAAAACTGAGGTCAAATACGCAAGGAGTCTTTATTTATGGGTTCTGGTAAGTGACAGTAAGCAGAGCCTAAACCTTGAATCCAGAATGTAAGGAGAGGATTTGTAATACATATATATCCTTGATCAGTGACACTAGATGTGGTACAAATGTTACTGTAAGAGACCAGCTTGTAATTTTGTGTCAGGGCCAACTGAATTCAGGGGATGATTTCCTACCGACTCTGATAGGCTTTGGGATCAGGCCCAGTTTGCCTTAAATCAGGCATCTGGCACTTAAATAAACTCAAAGGTTTCTTAGTTTGTGGGCTTCCAGTCAGGCTAGCAGCAATATGTTGCGCAAAGAGAAAGCTCCCATGTAATATTCCTCCCTTGTCCCAAGATGACAAATTGTTTTCAGATAGACTCACATGACATAATTCTATTATAGATGCTCTGTGCATCTCTCATGATGAGTCTTTTTAAACTCCTTCAGGAAGCATGTTTTCTATTAAGTGTATTGATTTATATATATCCAAAGCTGCATGTTTAAAGAAAAAGGACAAAATAAGTTCATTGTAGTTTTTTTTTTATTTGTGGTGTTTTGGGTTTTGGTTTATTTGTTTATTTGTTTGTTTGTTTAAAAAAAAAAAAAAAAAGGAAAGAAAGAAAAAAAAAAAGAAGGAGAAATAGCAGAAAATTACAGAACTTGTAGCATGTTTGAGAAACTATCTGGTGAAGGAAGAGATAAAACCTGTTCCAAAGCAAGCTCAGGTAGGTGAGAACAGATCACCCTAGCATGAAATTAGACCTTGTTTTATTTACAGAAGTGTCCTGTCAGAGATTTGTTTGCTCAGTTGATATCTGGTTTCTGCTCAACCCTTGGAAAACTGACCAAGCATTTGCATGACCTGATTGACACAGATGACATGTTCATCTCATCCATGAAGAGAAAGATGTCAACTGTGCTACAACATACATGGCCTTGGCTGACCTGATGTTCAGAGACTCCTACATGTTGAGAGGATCTTGACAAGACCCTCCTGACACTGCTCTTCCATCACGTTCTGCCAGCTTCAGGGGTTGGTTATTTCAGTTATTCCACACATTGAACATTCAAACAGTCCCTCAGCTGCTGGTGGTTTATTGGGAACAGAATGGCACAATTTTGGTACAGGAGGGATCCAGCCCTCTACTGCCAAGATGCTCCCGTCTTAGTTTGTGTATCATTAATCTGCACTTACCGGTTTTCACACTGGGGTGATCATGCATAGAAACAAATGCGTGCATAAATGTATGCATAAAACCCCTGGCACTGAATACTGAGGGGATCTGGTTTTGGCCAAGAATATTCTGCAAGGAATTTCATGTGTTAAACTCTATGGATCCTGGTTAGAAAAGGCAGTCCCTAATATTTACTCCATTTCATGTATATCTTTGGCTTTCACAGCCTCTTAATTTTCAATGACCCAAATATTTTTTGTCATGTCTTGTTGATAATCTGTGATAAAACCTCTCTTAGCGTTATTAATCTCTCATGCGGCACCATGTGAGCAGAGCTCTCAGACTGACCAAGAGCCTTTGAAAGCAATTCTCCCGTTGAGTCTGTCCCACAGACCAGGCTTCAAATATAAGAGCAAAAGGTCAAGTTCATGTTAATATCCATAGGGACTTACTGCAAATTATATATATAGTTAGGTATATGTTTGCCAACTCTTACTACATCAAAGGCACCTGTAACTACTTCCACCTTAATTACATTGATTAAACAACACAGTTGCAAAGCAAAACGAGTTAATCGACTGCTGAGCACAGTGAAAGGCTCTTCCTTCATCTCAGGAAGAGGCCTAGATGTAATTATAAAGATGCTTGTTGGCCCACAGTGCCCAGACTGTGTTAGGGCAATGGGCTGCCCTTTGCAATTTCTATCATCTATCAGGCTTGTCTCCCCGTGTTCTTGCCTCTCCCAGATTTGCAGTGACATCCACAGCAGGAGCTGCTGACCCCTTGAGCTTCCTGCCACTCGCTTCTTTGACGTGAATTGGATGCACTGGGCGATCCCAGGGGAGGGTGGAGGGCAGGGAAGCAGTTAGCGATTGACCCAGTACAAGGATGAAACCATTTAATCTTCAGCAGCTGTGTGGAGGCAGCTGGAAGGAGTGTTTTCTTCAACGAGGCTCCTTATTGCTCTCTTTTGGAAGGAGGACTGGAGGCCAAGGGTGAATTGGAATGTTTGTGGGTTGTTTTGTTGTTCTTCTGTCTCTTCAGCCTCTCTTTTCAACAACTACGGGATGTATGATACACAGCAAGGGCAGAAATGTGTGAAATGATATAAATGGGAAAAGAGGTCAAGCCAAAGCATTCTTTGGAAGAAATTAAATCTCTTTGAGTCATTGTATCTTTTCTCAGCATCTTTCTTTGCTTGAATCTTTTGGTGAAATGGCCAGCTCTCCTGGCACTGTTTCTCTTTCCCCGCTCTCAGAGAGTTTTCTGGGGTTTGAATAGGCTCTTTTCAGCGCAAAACTAGTGTCTGCCCTGGAGGTGGAGGCACTACTGGTGCCTTTGGGAAGCAGAGGCATGAAACGTGTACGAGCCATTGGCATACCATATCCCTATCCTGGCACACCCAGTTAATAAGAAAAGCTGGGAAAATGTTGATGTTATGGACATCTACCTGCGGGTAGAAGCTATTCCTCACAAGTATTATTTAGTTTACCGTAGCACCTAGAGACAACAGCAAAGCCAGAGTGCCACTGGGGTTGATGTTGCTCTAACTTGGACAGTACCTTGCCTACATTTGGTTTTCATGGTCCCCAAAATCTAGAGGTCCAGGAGCATCAGATCAAAAGTTTCATTTTGGGCTTATCATTGTGACAGGCAGGTGAGTTTTATCCTTCCATGGTTTGAAGGTAAGTCAACTTTTTTCTCAAGTATCAGCATAACTTTTATTGAGTCTTCACAACAAAGATTCTATTGTTTAGTCAGTGTTATTGTTTCTAGAAAAGGAATGACTGTCAGTGCTGTTCTGGACTGCTATTTTCTCTGGCTTTGAATTCAATGAAAAGTCTAAATTAACAGTCTGCCATAAAAATGAAGACATGGTAGCAGCTGTCATAAATCTGTCTCTCTGTTGAAAGAAAAGTGGTTTGCTGCTGGTTTGCAGGTGGTAGATCTGGGTCTCAGACCAGTGCACAGTATGCCAAATGGAGTTACACTGGAGTCCAATGAATTTAACAGCTGTAACTGCACTGGTGAGAAGATACAAATCCTCTATCACGATTGAAAAATAACCAGCCAAATTATTTTCACCTTGCCGTTTCTTCTGGCTCATGGTATGACCTTATTCTTAGCAGAAAGAATAGGATGAAAGACGACAGTCTGTATGACTCTAGGAGAATGCCCAGAACAATTTCCCAGACATAATGCATCATTTTGCATTGGTTTCTCTGTCAGCAGATCCAAGGATGATCAGGGAAATTCCCCCATCATGGAGGGATGTAACGGTGCCATAGCAGCAATGACCTGCAAGGTAGGGAGCAGAAAGTTGCAAAAACTTAGTGACCTTTACTGGGAGCACCTTGGGGAGCCGGGGGTGATGCAGAGTCTCTCCCAGACAGAGATGTGCTTTGGGGACTGTGCACTGACAAGCAATCCAGGCACTGTAGTTCTAAATTCAATGGGACACACGGGGATAGAAGACAGAGGCAAGGCCGAAGCACTCAAATTTTCCAGATAGAGTTGTCTCTCCACCTAAACTTTATCTCTAAAGAAAAAGGGGATTTGAAATTGAAAGAGCTATCGACAAAATCTGGGATCCAGAAGAGCAATGTGATGGGTCAGTGGTTTCTACTGCGACTGCAACATAAAAGGTTCATCTTTGTCTTCTCGCCTGCAATGTGAGTTTGTTGTTTCCTCTGCATGGGGGAAAAAAAAAAAAAAAAAAGGCAAAAAGACAGAAATGATGTTTTGCTGTTGTAGCCTATCTCATAAAACATCACATCCAATGTGATAGCTGGAAGGGAAAGTGGGTCACTCCACTACAGCAAGTGACTTTAATTAAACTTCTTGGCAGGATCCATGAAGACACTCTGTTCACACCTCTGATTTAAGTTTCTTTGGGTGGTTGCAGGTGGCCACGGGATCTCCCTTTCTCCCTGTTCCCTGCTGGCATCCCCCGTGCCCTCTGCTCCCTCTGACCCAGCCAGACCACTTTCATCTAAAAGCTGTGCAGAGTAAAGCTTACTGAGCACACTGGCAGGGGGATGGATTGGTGGTATTTTGGGGATTCCCCTCTGACAGCCCTTCTTCCCTTGCCACTCTTCTCATAGATGGTCAGGAGAGGACAGGGTGGCACAGAAGCCAGCAGCCACCC